>JAHWFP010070902.1:9898-22036 GCA_023313725.1 Lithobius niger
TCTTTTCCATAGCCTCCTTTCCCGTAGCCATCATCTTTACCATAGCCCCCTTTCCCGTAGCCATCATCTTTTCCATAACCCCCTTTTCCATAGCCATCGTCTTTTCCGTAACCTCCTTTTCCATAGCCACCTTTTCCATAACCATCATCTTTTTTGTAACCGCCTTTTCCGTATCCATCATCTTTTCCGTAGCCTCCTTTTCCATAACTATCATCTTTTCCATAGCCACCTTTTCCATAACCATCATCTTTTCCATAGCCACCTTTTCCATAACCATCATCTTTTTTGTAACCGCCTTTTCCGTATCCATCATCTTTTCCATAACCTCCTTTTCCATAGCCCATACGGTCCTCAGCAACTTCTGTTCCACTAATTGGCATCACGGCAGCCAAGAGAACAACTAGTATCACCTAAAACAACAGAAAGAGAACGAATTAGACTTGAGAATAGGCTACCTACAAAATATTTTCTACATATTTACATACACAGTACAAATTTCCACTCCATCTTCGATAGGAGATAAATATGATCAAGTTTCATCGTGGTCCTTGCATAAGCCTCAGCAAATTTTAAAACCCTTTATTTCCCCCAGAAATGACAGATACCACTGGAACTCTCTATTTGGGGCCGTGTCATAAATATTTCAATGCATTAGAAATTTTAATGACAGTGAAACCATTTGGCCTCCGCTGAACGGCGCATTTGTTGTTGTTGTTGGGACTCTTTGCCCACACCTTGAGATCGAACCAATAAACCAAAATTCAACTTTTGTAGCTTAAAATGTAGGTATTAACAAAGACCAGAGCGTTCTGAACGCTACTTTCATGTGACTACAATGTTGTCATTTCTTCACGGGGAAATGTTACTCTCACCTAAAGATCAAATCAATGAACCGAAATTCAACTTTTATAGCTTAAAATGCAGGTGTTAACAACTACTTAAGGGCGTTTTGAAAGCTATTTTTACGCGACTACAACGTTGTTGTTGCGATTCTAGTTGGGAAAATTTTGATCTCACCCAAAGATCGAACCAATGAACAGAAATTCAACTTTTATTACTTCAAATGAAGGTGTTAATAACGACCAGGGCGTTTTGAATGATATTTTCATGTGATTACAATATTATTGTTTATTTATAGCTGCAATGCATAATTGTATATAGCTGATTGGTCGGGTTTCCATTTTTCGGTGGATTTTCATTAGTTGGTGGGTTTCCACCTATCACCATCCATGCGTAATACGGGCTTCCTCTAGTTTGTTACAATTACAATTAAAAATTAGCACATTCGTACGTACTGTAAATGTGTTTTATTTAAGCACACTTTGTCTGTATTAGTAAGGCAATTAATTTTTAGGATAAAAACACAACGTGATTACTTGCCTATCACGTTGTGTCTTTACCTAAACATAAATTGCCTTAGAATACAGATAAAGTGTGCTTAAATAAAAGATATTTAGAGCATGTAAGAATGTGCTAATTTTAATTGTAATTATTATTAATGTCGTTCCGAGCGCTCCTCATGGAGCCTTGCAGGAATGTATTAATTTCCGTTGGGAACGGGAAGTAACGTCAGTATGCGCAGTGGGAACTTTAGAACCACTCGTTCTGAAGTTCACGTTAAAGTACAAAACCATTGTTAGAGAATGACTGGTTCCTGAAGGACCTAACTCAACTCTGTGTTACTTCAACTTTGAGTTATAATAATAATAATAACAATTTTGTCTCGATTGCAACAGGTCTGGCAAGGACCCTAAGATCGCTAACAGCCAGACTCAATTAAAAACAGAAGACAATCACAAATACTGATACAGATTGGCCAAGGGAAGGTGAGGGGATAGGTATTGGGACACGAATGCCTTACCACCAAGGTTAGACCTGCCAGGGACTCTATGGCCCCCGATGGCATCGCCAAACATGTTGGACACGGGAGGTGTAGGATCGGCCCAAGTAAAAAATAAAATCCAGATGAACAAATGAGACCGTTAAAAAACAACGTTATATAATACAAAGTATGGCTATGATAAGTAAAAAAAAACAAAAGCATCCCCAAAATGGGAATTAGTCACCAGCTAAAAATAAATAAATAAATAAATAAAAACACTTTGTTGCAACAGCAACGGATCAGGCAAGGACCAAGCGTCACTAACAGGTAGCCAAGGTTTCATGGGGCGAGAGCAGACTTACGAAAAGCGGAATCATCTGCAAGATTACGTGTTTAACTCGGAGGATAAGACCGACGCATAAGAATCCCTAGATTAAACGAGCTGAGGCGACGTCGAAATGTATGAACTGTCCGCGAGGTGACAATTTCGTCTGGTAAAGAATTCCAAATCCTAACCACACGCAACGCGAACAAATTACGTCTACAATCTAAATGTGATGTTTGCACCGTAAGCTTCAGGGAATTACCTCTAGTCCTATTTAACTCCGACAGGTCAAAAAGAAGCACATGCACCCCAACTACACCATGAATAATTTGGTAGGTAAGAATAAGATCAATTTTGATTCTCCGTAGTTCGAGTGGGTCAAGTTTAAGGATCTGCAGACGTCTTCCATATGACAGGTTGCACAAGCCAGGCAATGCCTTGGAAAACCGTCGCTGGACTGCCTCAACTGCATCAATGTCATGAAGCAAGTAAGGTGACCAAACGGGGCTAGTGTACTCCAAAATTGGTCTGACATAGACCTTGAATGCCCAAACTTTGAGTTCGCGGTCACTGCATGAAAAGCATCTGTTAATCAAAGCTATACGCGCATGCAGTAATTTTGCGACAGTGCAGGCTGAACTTAAGTTCATCACAAAACCAGACCCCAAGATCTTTAGTCGCGTTAACCGAAGGAAGGGGGCAATTATCAAGATAATACGATGTCCCTGGATTTGAATTTCCAATATGCATGATTTGGCATTTGGTTGAAGAAATTGGCAGTTGTCACTTGGCCGACCAACTGGAAATGTAGTCAATCTCAAGGGCCAACAATGCGCCGTCATCAATATCAATAACAGCCTTATCGATCTTAAGATCATCTGAAAACTTTGAATTACAGACAAATGATGGATTACAAGATAAGACATTTAAGTAGACCACAAAGAACAATGGGCCCAAAACGGAGCCCTGTGGTACGCCGTTAATGAAATTCATGGATGATGAAAAGGAGTCACCGACCAATACACGCTGACATCTGTTATTAATAAATGAAGAGATCCATTTTAATAGCTTTCCTCCGAAGCCTAAATTTTCAAACTTATAAAGCAGCTTGGAAAGTGTAACAGACTCAAAAGCCTTCTTAAAATCGAAGTACACCACATCAGTCGGGATTCCCACATCTAGGGCGCTCGTCCACCGATCGAGGCACATTAATAGTTGGTGAGTTGTTGAGTGGCCAGGCATAAAGCCAAATTGATCGTTACAAATTAAGTTATTTGATTTGATCACAAACATCATAAGGTCGCGGATGATTGACTCCATGATTTTGCACGGAATAACCGTTAATGCAATTGGTAGATAATTGCCGGGATCTGCAGCATCACCCTTTTTGAAGATCTGTATAACAACAGCCGTCTTCCATAGCATTGGTAATTTACTCTCAGCAAAAGACATATTGAACAAAGTATCCAGTGGGAAACTAACTTCCCTACAAATTTGCTTGTAAAAGAAGGCCAAGAACCCACCCGGACCCACAGAGTGCCTTGATTTGAGCTTATTGATCACACGTGAGACAGAACTGGCAGTGAAAGATAAGTTGTTGTCTGTACTGAAAGAAGAAACTAATTCTGAGTCAAACAGTGGGTTAAAACTGGCATCGTCGAGTACGCCATTGGAGACAAACAGTGAGTTCAGGATTTCTGCTAACGAGTTAAGTTAAATCTGAGTTAAGGTTAAGATCTTAAAGTTCAAGCAGTCACTGCACATACGGGCATAAGGCGGCGAAAAACAAATACTTTGGTCCTGGCAAGTGTACAATCCAAGAGACGATGGATTCAGGCGGCTTTTTATTTTTATTTTTTTTAGCCTCTTAAAGTCTAATCTTTTAACTTTTTAACCTTTCACCTTTTAAGTTAATAGTTCAAATAGTTTAACCTTTAAAGTCTAATCCGGTGCGGAAATTTTTATTATGCCAAATGTACTCTTCAAACTCTGCTAATTTGGCACTAGAGGGCAGTAACATAGTTCTGAAACATTTCACATGACCATGGGGCTTCATTGTCATCTAAAAATAAAAAATTATAAAAGTCCAATTGTTCACTGGTGAAACAGAATATACGATATAAATAGGCGATGTCCATCCAAAGTTCAGCAAGTGGTATTTCTGTGACAGCAACCCCCCCCCCCCTAAAAAATTAGATTTATACCGTTACATAATAATGAATTTGGCTAATGGACCGTTCATTATTTATCAACGGGGGGTGGCGGGGTAGGGAGGCCAAAAAGGGGAGGGGTCATGAACATTTTTATGTGAAGATGAAGGTGGGGCTAAATTTTTGTTTGAAGGTGCTACCAGAGGGGCGCGGAGGGGGGGGGGGGGCAGGAAAAAACTGCGAGAAAGGCAGTGAATAGCAAGTTATAGAATGTTAAAGTAATAAATTTATTTAGATCAGCACATCCCACAACGTATTAAAATAGGCCTAGTTCATTTCATACACTCATTTCATGAAAGTGAACATTTTAATGCAGTTATGTTTTTTTGGTAGGGGGGGGGTCAAAAAAATTCACTGACATCAAAGTGGGGGGGGGGGTCATGATTTTTTTTTATGTTGATGACAATTCGCCAGTCCACCCCACATAGATAAAAAATCTACGGTCCCTAAGAAGGGTTACTTATATGCTAATTCGAAAAACATTTTATTGTGAAGATTATGCGTAACCTGTTTGTTTTAAACCTTTTCAATCGATTAGAAATTGCAGGCCGAAAGCGCTTTTAGCGGATTTTTTCTACAGACATCTCACAATTTTTACAAACTTAAAATAAAAAAATAAAAATAAACAAGAAAATTTAAATTTGAAGATTATTCACAACACGACTGTGTTTTAATTGAAAAACTGGTTAGAAATTACAAAACAACGCGTTTTTGGGATACCATTTTTTGGACAACACTATCGCTGATAAATTTTCAATAAGTAGAAATGCTTATCAAACATCATAAAGTCAGACGTTTTTCCTTTTAATATTAACATTTAATAAGCTTTTTCATGCGAAAGTCTGAATCTTGTTTTTTTTTTTTAACATTTTCACTTAACAACTGGCAGCAGGAAATGTGATCTTTATTAATGCGCGCCTTAATTAATGTCACACCTTCGCGGCTGTTTAACAGTTCGTTAACTACAGCTGTAAGGCCAGCTTTTGTTCGTGGAATTTATTAAAGAAAAAAAATGAAAACTGCTGCAGCGAAACGGAGTGTAAGTGAAAAACAAAATAATAAAATTAATATACGTGTTCTATGGAGTGAAACTTAGTGCTAGTTTTGAAGAGCTTTGCAGAATTAAGATGAATTGTTCGATAGCACCTACAACAGGATATAACAACTCTAATCCTATTAAGCATGAACACCTCATTCCCCTTAGCCTACCAAGGAGACGCCATGTTAAAGAACTTTGCGTTTGATATTACGACTTCAAACGGCGAAAATGGTTACCGCAAATGCTTAACAATTTTGTTCGGGAGATAAACACTATACTCGGAAATTTAAAAAAAAATTAAAACAAAACGAAAAACTGATGAAGAGGCAACTAAGTCGAAAACGAAGTGATATGAAATTAAATACTGGAAAAATAGCCACTCAAGCTATTTTTGACGTGGTACATTATTACACATCTGCAGGCTAGTTGAGTTGAGTCTAAGAACCAATTAAAAAAAAAATTGATATCATATCAAAAACCAAAACTGGTAAAAGGGACCGCCAAGTTCCGAGTGATTCGGCCATTCAAAGGATTGATATCAGCACACCAAAACATTCGCCAAGTTAATCGCACCGAATAATTCTTTGAATGTTAAATGAAAACTTCAACATTGTTACCGAAAGTAGCAATGTTCTAGTTTTTATTTTGTCTTCGAACTATTAGTTGGTGCGATTAACATGGCGAATGGTTTAGTATGTTGATATCACTCCTTTCACGGGCCGAACCATTCGGAATTTGGCGGTCCCTTTTTCCAGTTTTTTTTTTATATGATAAAACACAACGCAGATAATTTGCTTGTAACTGATGTAATTTGTTTTAATGGATGGATGGAGTTTGACCATTCTCTGGAAAGGCAAGGTCGGACTGGCACGGTCAAAGGCCAGGTGAAAAATATTTCAATTTATGTTATTTAAATAAGAATTTAAAAAAAAGTTTAACAACAGGTTCAAATGTCATCTGGAGAGAGACACTCAGATACTAGCAAAGAAGTAGTGCTTGGTTTACTTCGCACCACGTATCACTTAAAAAAATTCTGTTTTTAGGGGGCAGGTTGGCCCTGAAGACCAGGATGGATTTCCCTACCTTCTCTCTCTGGCCAGTCCGCCATTGTGGAAAGGGGTTAATTTTTCTTCTGGACACCCTTCCTGTTGCTTCTTTTTCTTTTTGCTCACGAACTTAATTATAATAATAAAAAATATCAGTTTTCCTCGTCACATTAAAGGGATATACCTCCCAGCGCCATTTTTCTCGATCCACCACATTGAGTACGGCCCCAAAGGTCTATTTACTTAACCGTTAGTCAATCCCTTGCTAAAAAACCGTTTTAAAATGTGGCGTCTAGGAGATTTTCTGTTGAATATTTTATTTAAGAACGATCCGTAACTATATGATGCATTGCGCGCGTACAATAATCATGACGTTCATCTCTGTGTGTACATCTACTAATTATCTAATAATTACCATGAGATCTAAAATCTAATAGACTAATGCGGTAAAAATTAAAATTAATTATTCCAATAGATCGCCGAAGCAAAATTATAAGACACTAGCGTAGAAAATTATAAATTGTGATTTTAAAATACGAGAATCATTCCGGTTTGTGACGACACAATCGTTGACTTGATTCTGTCTCGTGCACTCCCAAAGCCAACCGAGACAGCAGCTATGACGATCTGCGCGTAGCTGTAATTTGGCACGCGGAATGTTATAAGGCAGGCCGGGTGTTCCTTTAATTGTCAGACTAAAAGGCAACAAAAAATCTACAAACACATCTTAAAAAATCCAAAAAAAAAACCCTCTTTATTGTACAATTTATCGACTGAGGATCCAATCCTTTCCATCGCATGACCATAGGATTGTGGGCTGCTTCTAAATCACCATTCCGGCTATTCGAAAAGTAATGTAAAATTAATTTGTACTTTACTTTGTAAGAATGACCCGAAAGGAAAGAGTTAAAATTGATTAAAATAACAAATAAGGGATTTATTGCAGTTAATTGATTTTTAAAAACGGAGTCGGAGCAAAGAACATTCCCGCCAAAAATGGCTCGTCTACTAGCAATGAAAATCGTGGTTGTACAAATATGTTCGACGATGGTTCAGCAACAATGCGTTAACACTGTCGCTTTATTGAAACAATGGCTTGTTCACTAAAGATTAAACTCGTCGTTGTACAAATATGTTAGACGATGGCGTTCGGCAACAATGCGGTAAGACTTCCGCTGGACGCCATCGTTTAATTGATACTTGTTTTTTTTTAAATCTTACACAAGTTGTATTTCTGCAAAATGTCTTGGTACTTTCGGGTAACCCGAGTGTTTCTACGAAATCGATAATTTGAGTGTTTTAACACGAAACTCTTTTCCAGATTTAATTTCCCATGACCGAAGGTCGAGGGAAATTTGCTGGAAAAGGAATTGAGGGCTAAAACGCACAAATTATGTACTTCAGAAAAGCACGAGTGTCATTTGGTATGAAAATATTTTTTCCTTTCCGCAAAAACGATTGTCAGAAGTAGGCCAATTTCTATTTACGGTTTCGATATTGATTTCGATCGACGATTGCGATTTTCGATTTACGAAGCAACTTCGATCTATAATGTTTAGTTTTACGATTTTTACGATGTTTCCCTCTATTTGACGCAGCGATATTATAATCCCAATCGCATTTCGCCATCTTAGTTGTAATTTCGTTTGCTTCAGCATTGGTATTTCGTATTAAGTAGGCCTAAACCTTATTTTTATGCTGGTCGTATATATAAACGTAGTTAAAACGTAAACCTCCGAATCCTGACGAGAAGCAGCTTCGTGTTTCCGTAAATGTCCGACGATTCCCGAATGTGACGTCATTGCCCTAATACGGGCACAACGAGAATGAAAGCAAACTACTTCCTCTAAATGAGATAACGCTGTGTAGATCTACGGTTTGTTTGTCGGTGACCATTCAGCGACGAGTTATGCTTTGATTAAGTTGAACAGGAGAAGCCCAAAGTGCACATGTAAAACCAACACAACCCGACGTTTCGAGCTAGCTCCAGCTCATTATCAAGGGAAAACCAAGATACACTTAAAATTGCATAAAGTTGCAAACAGATAAATGCAGGCAAAACTGGCTAAGTAAACTACATTTCGAACAAGTTAAAAATTTTTAAAATTTAAAGTTTAAAAAGGAGAGGAAGAGGAGAGCGACCTCTTTGTGATGAAAGCATAAGAAGAAGTGGCGAAATTTGAGTGTAGTCCGGGTTTAAATCAGTTTTCCCTGGTGGTGAGGGTTTCAAACAGTTATTTTTATAGTACCCTGGTGTCAGAATTTAGTAACAGACTGCTCTTTGAGGAGTGCTAAGAATGCTTTGATTTACATAATTACTAAGTAGAAAGGTGTGGTCGTTTCAATGCACTACCTCGTAATCTCCGGAAACCTTGGCCGTGGATTGAGCGCGGTACCACGACGTAGAGTGTCCGTCGGCCAGGTCTTCCAGCAGTCGGCTGGAACGGGTAAACAAAGGAACACCAACCCATGATACAGTATACAGTTATACACACCACTGATCCAGCCAGGGACGTGCACAGGTTCTCAAGAGGGCAGGGGCAAAGTTTTTTCTGGGGACCTTTTTTTTTTCGGTGTTTTAACCTTTTCTTACCCCTCATTTATAGGAATTTAACCATATCTGCCCCTCTTTGCACCACTTTCTTAGCCGTTATTGTCCTTTTTTTTTGCGTTTTTTAGGCTGTCTTACACCACCACTCCACCAAAAAAGGGTCATTTTTCAGAAGAGAGAGGCACTTTGCCATGAGGGCAGGAACTAGAGCCCCCCCCCCTGGTCCCCCCTGTGTGCACGTCCCTGCATCCAGCAGTCCGCGCAAGGTTGCAATGAGGGGGGGGGGGGCATGTATGTGTGGGTTTGGTGGGGGGGGGGGAAGAGGGGGACCTCCACACTGTTTTTTTTATTGAGTTGTACCTATGATAAGCGTCAAAAGGAGCTAACGGCTTCTTTTAAGTTGAAACGAGTTGAAAAATTAGATGTCATTTTTTTATAATCCTGTTAACAACGTATATTAGCATAACATTAGACACATCAGTAAAATTTAATTACTGTAACCGCTAAATCACAATGTTCATTAAAAATGAGAAAATTAAATGCTTTATTACGTCAGTTTTCATGTAGCGTATTTTAAATTTTAAAAATATCCATGCAAAACAGACAATAAATTATTTATGGATTTGTCTCGTTGTGTTTTGATTACCGAGTAATATACTTTTGATATTCGTAAAATTTAATCCAATTACCTCGAGAATTTAGTTTTCTTTCAGCAACACGAGCTCCAAATTCCACTTATACACTGAAAAAAAACCACACTTTTCTACTAGTAATTATGTAAATCCAAGCTTAATCGTCGCTGAATGGTTACCGGCAAACAAGCTATAGTTCTATATACAGGGTGCCAAACAATGATACTCCCCTCCCTCCCCAGAGTAAACTAAGCATGATAGGGAAAATTTGAAAGTACCAATAGATAGCCCATTTTATGGTGGTTTTAAAGCCACAAGCTCAATATTGAGTGTTCACTCCATTGGCGCCACGAGCCGCTTGAAGACGAACAATGTAGGAAGACAAAAGTGATTCACAGATCTCCGTGTTGGTTACGGCCGTGCGATTATTTAGTAATAACTCCAAAACCAGCAGTGTCAGCATCACGAAACTTGGTGTCACGGTAGGGCTCGTCCCCACGCGCATTTTAAGCACAACCACAAGTTCATGCGCGCCCTGTGAGCGGAGCTATTATAAAACAAAACACGCGACAGCTTCCCCTGGAAGATGCTGCACTGCAGCGCACTCCACATCTCCGTTGAACTCCATATCCCGAAGAACAGCATCGATGTGCTCCTCCATCTTAGTACAACTAAATCGAGTTGCTAGACGTTCAGAAAACATCCTTTTTTTTCAACATTGTCCTTCAAAATGGATCCGAAATTTTTACGCACATTGAGAAAATGGAGTTCAACACCAATTTTTTTTAGTCACTTTTGCCTTTCTACCATGTTCGTCTTCAAGCTGCTAGTGACGCCAATGGAGTGAACACTCAATATTGAGCTTGTGAGTTTAAACCCACATGTTAGGGCAATGACGTCACATTCGTGAACCGTCGGTTTTTTACGGAAACACGAAGCTGCTTCTCGTCAGGATTCGAAGCTTTTACGTTTAATTTCGTTTATGAGCGGCATATAAATGAGGTTTAGGACTATAACACGACCGCTGAAGCAAATGAAATTAAAGGTACGACGACGAACGTGATGGGCGTTTGCATCGCTGGGCCAAATAGAGGAAAACATGGTAAACATCATTAACACCGTAAATCGCAATTACTACGTAAATGGAAATCGAAAAACGAAAATTGAAATCTAAACCGCAAATCAAAATCACTTCGGAGAAGCGTTTTGCGGAAAGAAAACAAAAAATTCTCCCACCGAATGCCACTCGTCCTTTTATGAAATCCGTGATTTGTGCGCTTTAGCACTCAGCTCCTTTTCACCAAATTTCCCTCGACCTTCGGTCACGTCAAATTATATCTCGAAAGTAGTTTCGTGCTAAAACAAACGAATTATGGATTTCATGGAAACGTTTGGAGTATTATAGTCGACCATACAAGTAAACATCGGCTGTATCCCGCTCTAATATTCGTCAGAAAAAGGAAAGAGCAAAAATTATTGACTTAAAATAGTTTTTAGTGATGATCGGCGCAAAACAGAACACGGAAACTTCTTATTCTCTGGTGGAGTCTGTCTATCGTTGTCTGTATCCACTGTTACAGCTTTGTGGTGTCAGTTAAATACACTGTAACTATAACGACCATGTTTGCTGATGTGGCACTTACAGGAATGTCATTCATCCTGTAATTAAGCTTCGAAACCAAATTTGTCAGAATGATTATGTTAAAAAAAAAACCGAGACGACTGTTTTCTGCCTTATCAGCAAATAGGTGTTCTGCCAACCCGTCAACCCGGTATTCTACAAAACCCTTATTAATTTTCAAAAATGCGGTGCTCGTTTAACGTCCAAAGTATTATTCGAAGCGATTAACTTGGCGAATGTTTTGGTGTGTTGAGGGCCAAACCATTTTAAGGGCCAAACCTTTTAAGGGCCAAACCATTCGGAACTTGGCGGTCCATTTTACCAGCTTTGGTTTTTGATGGTATCACTTTTTTAAAACTGTGTATTGGACTCAACTGTAGATTTATAATAATGTGCCATGTCAACAATAGCTTGAGTGGCAATTTTTCAAATGTTTTTAAATTTCGTATCACTCCTTTGACAGGCCGACCCATTCTCAACTTAGTCGCCTCGTTATCCGGTTTTGGTTTTGTTTTCATTTAAAAAAAAAATTAATTTTATTTTATTAACATCACTCCTTTGTGAGGCCGAACCATTCTCAACTTGGTGACCTCTTTACCACTTTTTTGTTTTATTTTTTGGTATTTTGTTTGTTTTTTTGCTCCGTTAAATGCGAGAAGCAACCCGCGAATTGATTAACGCGGGATAAAGGATAGTATTGTAAATAATCGCGCCCTAAAAGTTGTAATTTGTAGGATGTGGTACTTACTGTTGTTCTCATGGCGACTGTCTCTGTCGATGTCCTTTCAGATGTGTTCCCTTCTTCGCCTGAATGTTAAAATGATGTATTTTCCCACTCTCATTCCTTTTTATACGATGCTAGACTACTGCTCGCAGGAAATGACGTCAATAA
>JAHWFP010070902.1:36914-53557 GCA_023313725.1 Lithobius niger
CCCCCCCCCCCCCCCCGCCTAATTTTTTGGGTGTACGACGCCCCTGACGGCAACTCGTGTATCTCCATGAAAATTCACAGGTACACAAATGAACAACCACTTGAGTTGTTCATTCTTGTCGTTAGTTTTGGGTCTCAGACAAAAATAATCAGTAACAGACCAAGGTCAAATTGTAATTCACGGTTTTTATTCTGAAAAACTTATTGTTTACATGTGCGCCTCCAGAGTTGTAAATTTTTATAGAGATACGAGCTTGAGGGGGGTGTTCTTTTTTTTTTAAGACAACGCTGTTTTTGTAGTTATTATTTCTTATTTCTCCTCAAATCGTACAATATAATTATATTATTGGTGCTTAATGCCCAAAACGTCGGGGGGTAAATTTTGTATATATTACTTTTTAGAAAAAATAAGTGGGAAACGAACGTTTATTCAGTACTACGAGATAAAACAGGACGTCTGGCTCTTATCACGATTTGGTGGGTCTGAAAAAGAACCATGTTTTGCTTTTACAAAAGACTTTGTTTGGATCAACAGTCAAGCTCAGGGAGATTCTTTCGAAGCCAAATTTGTTGCTCTTGGATTCTACTTACGGTAGAATAACTTACTCTAGTGTATTCTGCAGTAGCCGTTAATGAATACTTCATACTTTTCAAGGTACTGTTGGGGAATACATCTTGCTGAAATCGATACGAAACCATTACAGTTACTTTCTTGGTTTGACTGTTGATAGCTTTTCCTTGACGAATTTTAGAACGTGGTGGAGTGGCCGCCACTTTTTTCAGCTCTGTCAGTGCGCCTTGCTGCCAGTACAGCTCACTCGATAATTTGCGTTGCATCATGGGAGGACTCAAGAACGGACGCGATCATTATAGGTTCAGGAAAGAAGTGTTTTTAATTTTTTTTTTTAATTCTGTTATTTCTTTTAATGTGTCGTCCTTCTTTAATTTGCATAATTTGTTTTCTGAACAGTGGGTTCTTCGCGTTTGTCATTTTCTGATGTCGTTTCATGGTAGTAGTACGTTGTAACGGACATTGGATCACCTTCATACCTACTTGTGTGCTTGAAACTGTGGTTGACTTTTGTTGGTGCCAAAATCATTTGTTGTACAGCAAGAACTTTCGGGATTTGTGCCAAAACCAGGGCAGACGTGCGGGAAAACGTGGCCAACAATAACTTTGTAAGTAAAAACTAAGTAAAAACTTTGCAACCAAGAACTGGATTGGTTAATGAACTCATGTGCTGATTGGTTGTCCGGTGGAGCTTTCGATCCGACCGGAGCATATAATATAAAAGTCAAGGATTTCGGAGTCCGGTGTTCTAATCTCATCAATTCTTGTGTTGAGAATGTTAGTTAAAATGTAACCCTAATCTTGTCATGATTATTCCGCATTAAACAAGATTTAACTAATTCAAGTTTGGCTTCTACATTGAACACACGGTACAGTTGGTGGCAGCAGACGTCCGCCGAACTACGAAGCCTAGCAGTTTCACCGGAGATCGATCACGAAATTGCCGGAAGAGCAGACGTCATGCCGGGAAAAAGTTGATCAACGACGACAAACGAAGGACTGCAACCGTGCGGAGATTCAACGGTATACGGAGCTCAAGCCAGACGTGAACGGCAATAAAACGTGGTCAGCAATTTTGAAGAAAAAAGTGCCAGAAGTTGCTGAAGTCAAACCAAGAAAGTTGATCGGCGACGGTGAGCGTGGAACTGCAAACCGACTGGTGATTCAACGGCTGTGATGAAGCTCAAGAAGGCGACAACAAGGCAATGTGGTCGGCGAAAAAAAAATTGCATCCCATGGCGATCAGATCGGAAGATCGACTAAATTGTGGACTAACATCACGCAAAAACATCTCCAGAATCTAGATTGGAGGTTTTTACAAGAAAATCACCGAAGTGGCAGCGTGGAAACTTGAAAACTTCAGGGCCACTGGAAGATAAACGACGACGAACACGCTTTAGACGGAACCAGAAGTGCATACTGGAAGTGGAAGTGCCTGGGAGAAGAACTCGATAAGCAGCAACTGAGAGTCCAGGAGGGAGTCGTTGATCATCACATTGATTGTCGTATACACATTGATTGTGATATTGTGGCACATTTTTTTTTAATTGAGGTTAAAATTGAGATCTTGTTTTGAAAATGTTTGAAAACGGGAAATTAGAACCATTAAAGCTTTTGGCTGAAGAGTATCAGTTAAATGTGAAAACTAGAAGAGCAATTATTACAGCTTTGCAGGCTAAAATAGCAGATGGATCTTTAGTTGAAAATCATGTTGATAGCGATTCCCTAGATTTTCAAGCCGAAGTACGTCAGCAGAAAGAGCAGAATGCTCGAGATAAGGAAGCTACTGCTGTTAGTGTTAAGAAATAATAATTAAGGCTAGAGCATGAACGGGAAATGCAGAAAATTCACAAAGAGCTTGAATTAAAAATGCTTCTAGAAAAAGAGAAATTGCAAAGAGAATTTGAGTTGAAAAAAGAACAAAATTCAACAGGAAGTCAATGCAGAAAATAAGAGACTAGAATTCGAAAGGGAGAAATTAGCAGCTGAGGAGAGAATTAAATTAGCTGAAGCAGCTAGGCCTCCCAATGAAAATTTTAGTAATCCCAGTAATATTATTGGTGCAGAGTCTAGAGACAAAATGAATATGACACGTCACATGCAACCATTTAAAGAAAATAGTGATGATAATTTGCTGTTTTTAACAACTTTCACCCGAATTTGTGAACGGTTGAATTTTCCAGAAAATACTTGGTCATTGAGGTTGTTGTCTTTACTAAGTGGCATCATGCACAGCTAGAGAAGTAGTAACTAGGCTGCCTAATGTAGACTTTAATGATTTTAACAAAGTGAAACGGCAAATCCTACAAAAGTTTCAGCTTACATCTGTGTCTCTTCACACCAAATTTCGAAATGCAAGTAAATCTCGTAAGCAATCTTATAGATTTTGCATACGTGATCCAAACATATTACTCAGAGTGGATTAGAACAGCAAAGTGTGGTACGGATTTCAATAAGTTGGTTCAGCTTATGCTAATTGAACAGTTTTTTAGAAAAAGTACCAAATGAGTTAAAACTGTGGTTAGTGGATAAAGGGAATTTAGAAAACCTAGTGCAGGTTGCTACTTTAGCAGATGAATGGATGGTTAGGTGTCACAGTGGTACCCAAAATAACCATAGTAGTGAAGGGAATACAGTACAGAATAGTGACCAAAATTCCAAGGAAATAGAAATAGGCCTTACTTCAGGAAATTTAACTATTACACGAGAAATAATAGTAACAGTAACACGAATTCGGGGTCAAACAACGGAACAGTGGGCCATGGGCGGGCAAATAATGCTAATAGTGGTAATGGGAATGTGGAAAGGAATGGGAATGGACAGCAGAATGCTAAAAATGCAAATGCTTCAAGTAATGGACAAAGTGCAAATTGGGATGGAGGTCAACATGGTTTTAGAAATACAAATGGTAATTCTAAGCCGTTTGAAGCTAAACGATCGTGTATTGAGTGTGGCGATTCTTCCCATCTCGTCAAAAATTGTCCAAATAAACGTAGTACAGATTAAGTAAATTTGTGCATGACCCGTGGTAAACATACATTTTCTGAATAGGGCCATAACATAATTGATGTGGTAGGACCAATGAAACTAACACAGCAAGGGTTCAGGTATATTCTAACAATTTTATGCCCCGCGACACAATTTTCAGAAGCAGTAGCTTTAAAGGTAGCTAACTCTGAAACAATTGTCGATGAACTTTTAAAGGTTTTTTGTCCAATAGGCTTCCCAGTAACGATCCAGTCGAACCAAGGCAGTGTTTTTGTTTCACAACTGACAACTGGAGACCAGACTGTGGTCGCATCAGTCTGAGCTCCTGCCCCGTTTGCACTATTGATGTTTACCACCCGACCACAGCCGTTGTTTGCAACCTGTGCTGCTCTAGTTTTCACGCCGAATGTGTAAGTGTTACTCAAACTGTTATTGACTGCATTGATAAACACAAGAATCTCACCTATTTCTGCAACCAATGCCTACCTGTTGCCGACTGTTTGATGCTTCGAAATCGCATCGTCACACAGGTTTGCAGCGGCATTCCTTACTTGAATCATCTTTCAAGGAACTAACAGCAGCTGTCCGTTCATTGATTAGCCTACAAACTGGTTCTACACCCCTGCAATCTCTCACCGAACCTATTTTTGATTCTGAAATCGAGTCGACACGACCCAGCGAAGGCGGCCACCATCTTGTATCGTCACTTCCTGTTGCTAAAACTGTTTTAGCGCAACCTGAATGCCTCTCGGAAAATAAAACTTCGATTAACATTCTTAAATCAAATGAACCAACGAAATCTCATGCTTATACATCAAGTTCCCGTGAATTTTTTGATGGGCCAATCAACTCCTCCCTACCGTACAAACCAACACTCAATCTTGCATTATTCCACAGCGCATGGTGTCTCCAGCCCATCTTGTTTCGGTTTTACAAAATAACTGCCTTCTTAGTTTCTATCCACCTTGACATATGGCGCCAGCCGCCGCGTCACACTCTTCTTCTGAACCTCTTTATAACGAAGAATCGGGTTTCTGTACTTACTATTCCAAAGCTGATAACAGAAAAATAAAACAAGCTGCTGCTCCGGTTGAACCTCCACTAACATACTCAAATAAACTTAAAGATTCCACCTTCAGCAAGACCTGAAATTAATCGCAACGTGTCCGCACCAGCTTCTCACTCAACAAATCCAACTGTTAAAATTTTCGTAGGTGGGCTTCACCCCAACACTACAGCTGACTCAATAATTAAACTCATTCGTAAAGCTTTTGGTTTTACTGTCGGTTGTCTTCAACTTCGCACAAGGTATCCCACTTACTCATCTTTCTGTGTTATCACTGCAGAATCAAATAGTGACATTATCGTGTGCTCCAATATCTGACCCCCTCATGCCAAAATTTTCCATTTTTTAGGCAGGCCTAAACCGACTAGATCTGACTAGATCCAACGCAATCAAACTCAGACAGTCACACCACCCAATATGCCTCCCTGTCCACAGCGTCAAGAACACGGCCACTCTAAGTCGCCACAGTCCTTTCCCACTGACAATATCACTTATCGAAAAAACAAAAGTATGCAAGGCAAACTCCCAACTCAGATTACCACTCAAAAAGATACCGAGAAGCAGTCCATTAGTGACAATGCAACTGTTGCTAGTTGTTGCAGCAGCCATCATAGTTCAATTCTGGAGGAGGCTTCCAAGACCTAACTTTCATTCATCACTACAACTGCCGTCCAAACCGTTCATAGCCTTTCATAGCCTTTCGTGCCTGTATTTTAATGCTATGGGCCTCTGTAACAAACTTGATGAACTTAAATTTGCCACCTCTCAACTTTCTCCTGATATTATTGGCGTCTCCGAAACAAACCTCACTCCAGCTATCCCGGACTCAACCATTAATCTTAATGGCTATACAGCCTACCGCAGTGACCGCTTACTCAGGGGCCACGAAGGTGTGCTCATTTACATTAAAAGCAATATTTCGTCTTCTCTCAGTGGCTCTTACTCCGACTAACCTTGGTGAATAAGAATCCTTGTGGTGCTCGATCATCGTTCCTTCATCCGACAGTATCACTATTGGTTGCACCTACCGAACTCCAGTAAAAGGCTACCCCACATACTGGCCAAGTTTTCTCTCCATGCTTAACAATGCTGTGCCCACCAACCCAACGTGCCCTTTCTTCTGTATGGGGGATTTCAATCTGCCTAATATCAACTGGCTTAGTGCCACTACCTCCGAACTTCATCCAAGTGTCAGTCTCGAGTTTCTGGACTTCATCCAAGACCATAATCTTGTACAACACGTTACGAAACCTACTCACCATCGTTCAAACCAGTGCTCCAGTTTACTTGATTTGCTTACCTGCTCTCCTTCTCTTAACCTCTCCTCAATCACTCACTCACCTGCCTTTGGGCGTGGCGATCATGATGTCCTCAATTTTTCACTTGATATTGACTTTTCTACCAAAGCCAGTCCCTCTCCTTCTTACAACTTTCGCTCAGCTGACTACACACTTATTAACCACATTATTTCCTGCATTGATAGGTCTACCGAACTTGCTGATCTTCATGTTGACTCACAGGTTCAAATACTTACCACCTTCCTTCAAGCCATTATCTCCCGTTTCATTCCTGTGGCCAAGAAGCCTTCTTCCTCCCGCCCAACTTGGTCCACACCTGAACTTCGTGCTTCGTTAAACAAAAGAAAAGCGTTTGTATCGTCTGCTTTGTTCCATTCCGTCTCCATCTAGCATGGCAAACTTCCTCACTGCTAGAGAGAATGCAATCCTGCAAATCAAACTTGCTAAAACTTCGTTTGAAAACAACCTTATTCAATATTCCAAAAGGAACCCCAAATTACTATTTTGTTATCTTAAAAATGATAACAAAACTGTCTCTTTAAGCTGTATCAGAAATTATGACAATACTTTCTCCCTTGATGATGTTACCATTGGTTCCAAGCTAAATAATTTTTTCTCCACAACTTTCCTTTCTGCTTCTTCTCGCAATCCTATTCCACCTGCAGCTGGCGTCGTTCATTTCAGTGTGACCGATGTTCTTTCCTCTCTCCTATCCCTTAAGGAAGACTTTTCTTCATGTCCTGATGACATTCCTCCTATTTTTCTTCGTATTGTGCCAGTTCTCTTTCCATCTCCTTGTTTCACATTTTCTCCAATTCCAAACGTTCTAGTACCTTTCCTTCATGCTGGAAGGATGCTCATATCACTCCAATTCATAAATCGGGTTCCCCTTTTCTTGTTACTAATTACAGACCTGTAAGTCTCCTCTCGTCCATTTCAAAAATCCTTGAACGGTTAATCTACTCTGATCTTTTTGATGAATGTTCTCAATTCAGTATTCATCCTGCCACTCAACATGGTTTCCTTCCTAAACGTTCTTGCCTCACCAATCTTCTCTCCACGAATGAGCCCATTACCAAACTTATTGACGTTGGTCTACCTTGTTTTCTTTGATTTCAGTAAAGCTTTCAATAATGTCTCACATGCTAAGCTTTTGTCCAAACTTACTACTTTCGGTTTTATTCCTGGCATTATTTCCTGGCTTAACTTCTACCTACTCCTTAGGCGGCAATGGGTCGTCCTTCATGGTTCCTCTGCTCCTTGGCTTCACGTTACCTCTGGTGTTCCTGAAGGTTCTGTTCTTGGCCCCCTCCTGTTCATTATTTTCATATCTGACTTAACCTTCTGTTATTCGTTCTCCTAATACCTGCTATGCTGGTGACTTAAAAATCTTCTCTGACTGTGTTTCCTGCAAATTACTTCAAGAAGACATCCAACGTGTTGTACACTGGGCATCTACCAACTCCCTTCTTTTTCATACTGATAAATGTCACTACCTTGGGAATAATAATCCGCACTTTCCTTACTATCTTTCTGGCAAACCTATCACTCCTGTTACTCGCTGTTCGAGAACCACTACAGATTTCTTGTTGTGGTAAAGCAGACAATGCCGAGGCCATGTGCCTTTTCCTACCAGACCAAAAGCTTACTTTCTTGCCTGACAGCTATTCATATAGTCAAATTGAGACACTATCTTCCTTTATTCTTAGTCGTTTCAACGATAACACCCCAAATATTTTACTTGGTGACTTCAATTTATCTTCGGTGGACTGGACGACCAATGTAGCAGTGGACTGCCCGCACCAGCTGTTCTTGTCAAAAATTGCTCCTTTGGCTTTCGATCAACTTGTTGATTTTCCGACTAGAGGGAAAAACATCCTTGATTTAATTTTTACCACAGATGACCGACTTGTTTTTGATGTTTCATCCTACGACAACTTGGGAACTAGTGACCATAGCATGGTTGCCTTTAAACTAAACTGCTGCATGGTTGGTACTGAGTACAATCGCCCGACTCAAGGGAAAATTGATTTTGAAAAATTATGTCATAGTCTTCAATACATTGATTGGTCCGAGCATCTCTCTCCATACGGTAACGATATAATAACGCTTGGAATTGTTTTTCGAATCTTATTACCCAGAAAACTGAACAGTGCCGCGGAAAGCCACGAACTAGAAGGTCCGGCAAAAATTCATTACCAACATCCATTAGGAAACTAGGTAAAAAAAAACTTAAACTTTGGAGAGAGCTTAAAAGAAACCCAGGAAGCCACAGTTTAAGCAATTACAATCTATGCCGTTCACAATACTTGACCAGCATTCAAACCTGGCACAACAACAGCGCATCAAAAGTGGTACAGGACGGGAATATCTCGGCACTTTTTCGCTACTACAAAAAAAAAACCAGCACTGTGAAAAGCATACCGCCACTCTTATTTAATGGCATTTATGCTACAACAAATATAGCCAAGGCAAACCTATTGAACACCATATTTGTATCTGATGGAGTCACTGATGATAATCTAATATTACCACCAAACGATACTGAGCTCAATTCTTCTGCGTCATCCAAACCATTTCTCAGCTCTATTGTTTTTACCCGACAACTCGTACTTGAAGCAATGTCAGCACTCAAACCCAGTCATGCTGTCGGTCCAGATGGCCGTTCGTCGTTTTTTTATAAACAAATTTACCTAGAAATTGGTGAGGCTCTACTGTTCCTTTTCAACCTCTCTTTCCGTCTGGGAAAAATACCAGAAAGCTGGAGTACGGCGAATGTGGTTCCGATATTTAAGACGGGTAACCATTCAGATCCCCATAACTATCGTCCTATAGCTCTTACTGCCGTTCCATGTAAAATCATGGAAGCGATCATTCGAACCCAAATGCTTTCGTTTTTCTCCAAACACTCTTTACTGGACAATGAACAATTTGGCTTTCTACCCGAACGATCCTCTACCATGCAACTTCACTTATATCTGGACCAGCTGACGAGTGATCTTGACATCGGCATCCCATCTGATTTTATTTTTTACGACTTCAAAAAAGCCTTTGAGTCGGTCGTCCACTCCAAACTGCTCGTCAAACTACTTGCTCTCCAAATCTCTGGAGATCTACTTTACTGGATCCAGGCATTTATCTCGAACCGTACACAAAAGGTCGTTGTTGAGTCGATTCAATCAGAATGCTACAGTGTGGTTAGTGGGGTACCTCAAGGATCCGTCCTGGGCCCCCTACTCTTCGTCGTATTTTTAAATGATCTTACTTTTCCTTTGGAGTCACCTGGGGCGACACGTTTCAAATTCGCTGATGACGTCAAAACGGGATCAACCATCACCTGTTTTCGTGACGGCTATCAACTTCATACTGATATAGACATCGTATACCAATGGTCGCTTAAATGGCAGTTGCCCCTTTCGCAATCTAAATGCTATGTTTTCCACGTGGGTGCCTCCAATCCTTCATTGTCCTATGACCTAGGTGGAACCAATTTACAAGTTGTAGACTGTGGTCGCGACCTAGGGATTTGGTTCTCTAAGGACCTATCGTTTTCTACACACTGCACGAAGATTGCAGCTACAGCTTATCGCAGACTATCAATGATTAGGAAATGCTTTGAGGCCACTAGCGTTGATATACGGGTGTGGGCCTTTAAAGTCTTTGTAAGACCCCTTTTGGAATACGCGAGCCCAGTTTGGTCCCCCCACCTACTGGGTGATATTGATCGCCTTGAAGCTGTACAGCGAACCTTCACCAGAAGCCTTCCTGGCTTCAAGACTCTTCAGGCCAGTTCTCGCCTTCGTAAGGCCGGACTGGAACCATTAGAGTTGCGTAGGATTAGAGCAGACCTGATAATGACTTTTAAGATTTTGCATGGATTACTGCCGATCGATCTACCCTTTTTCGATCAAGCTCCCTCTTCATCCACCAGAGGCCATTCTCTGAAGCTGCGTGTCGAGCTCACACATCTGGGCTGTCGGAAATCATTCTTTGCCGTGCGTGTAGTTCCAATTTGGAACTCACTACCCGAAGAGACGGTCTCTGCCGCGTCAATCTCAATCTTTAAGAAGAAGCTACTGAGCTGTGATCTCACTAAATTCCTTAAAAGGACTTACTGACAAACTCCTTTTAATCACTCTTCCATGATATGAATTCACTTCTTCTCTCTTTTCCTTTTAACGCTGGGAACGGTATTAGTGGCCTGCCCTTCCGTAATCCCACTCCCACTTTTGATGAGAGTAAACCTCTTATTATTATTATATTATTATTATAATCATCCTGACCTTGGGATCCTAAGTGATAACGCTCTAAATTTCAATCTTCACACTGAAAATGTCATCTCCAAAGTGTTTCGTAAAGCCCATTTTGTACTGGAGCGTTTCTCCATTAAGCCTCATTGGGCGCCCCCCCCCCCCCCCCCGCCCCTGCATCATCCCTGTTTGCTATTTTATATAAAATCTCTCTCCTCCCAGTTTTTGGTTACTGCTCACAAATTTGTCGTCCCTACAATCTTTACTCACTTAATCGTCTGGAAAACTGCCGACGTCGCCTTACCAAATGCTGTCACACTATTCGTTCCATACGTTATTCCGATCGCCTACGTAAAATTCGGCTATCCTCCATTCATGATCGTTTTCATCATGGCGACATGATACTTACCTACCAACTTATTCACAATCTTCTTGATGTGGACCCTGTTCTTTCCCTCATTCCAAATTTCAACTTCACTCGTGGCCACCCACTCCGTATTTCTGGCACTGTATCTCGGACTATACTATGCTTTCACTTTTTCTTGGAAAGGGTTGTTCAATCCTGGAACTCCTACCCTCAATCTGTTTTTTGCGCTTCTTCATTCAACGCTTTTAAATCACGCTATGACGCTCTAGTTACTTAACTTCTTTGTGGTTTTGGGGGAGTGGGTGCTTCGTGCACCGTCAATCTCTATTTCTATTTCCTACAGAATTGTGGGATTGAGATTGTGCATAGTTCACCTCATATGCCTCAGTCAAACTCTGTGGAACGAGTTCACAGGAATTTAAAAGATATTTTAAAAGCTTTGTGTTTAGAAAATCCAAATGATTGGGAGTACTGTTTGCCAGCAGTATACTTTGCTATTTGTAGTTCAGTGCATGAAACCACTAATTTCACACCGTCGGAACTAGTCTATGGTAGCAACATTAGGGGACCATTACAGTTACTTAAAGATAGGTGGGAGGATGAAGATGTAAATGTCACATAGTTCAACATGTGTATAACTTGCTAAATAGGTTTCAAAACAGTAGGGCATTAGCGGAAGAGGCAACACTTAAAGCTCAAACCAAAGCAAATAAGTATTAAGAGATAGGCAGTATAAGGAGGGAGATCAGGTATTAGTACTAAAAACTGACAAGAAACACAAACTTGTGGTATTCTGGAAAGAGCTGTTTACAATAGTGAAAAAGCTGGGAGAAGTAAATTACCAAATAGCTTTAAATAAGGCCAAAACTAAATTAGCAATTTACCATGTGAATATGCTAAAGCCTTACTTCCATGCAATTGACACAGTAAATATATTAGCACCTGAAGAAATTGAGGAAACGCCAATCTGGGAAGGGAAAACTCCTGAGTATTTGAGTCCAGAAAAACTCATTAGCATAGCTAAGCTTAGGTACCATGACCCCACAAATGATTGAGGAGCTAAAACAAGTATTTAGTCAAGTACCAAGGGTATTTTCTTTAACTCCTGGGAGAACAAACTTCATTGAATTTGATTTAGAATTAACAGGTGAACCAATTAAACCAGCAACATTGCACCATTACTTACCAAGACAAAAACACCTCATTGAAGCAGAGTTAGATAGAATGTTAAAGTAAGGGATTATTCGTGAGAGCAAAAGTACATGTGTCTCTCCTATGCTAATTGTTCAGGAGCCGGATAATGACCCTAGGCCAGTAGCAGATTATTAACTCTTGAAGGAGGATACTAAAACGCAAAAATACCAATGCCTTTAGTTGAGGAAATGGTAGAGGAAGCTAGTAAAGCTGAATTTATCTCGATTTATGGCCTTGTTAGGGGATTTTAGCAAGTCCCAAATTCACCAAGGGCAAGAGAATTAACAGCTATCATAACCCATAAAGGAGTCTATGAGTACTTAATGATGAATTTTGGGAATAAAAAAGCTCCTTTTTGCTTCCAACGATTAATGGAACAAGTTTTCAAAAATGCAAGGGGATTTGCAGGACCATTTCTTGATGTGGTTGCCGTGAAATATCAAGAATGGGGTGGGGGGGGGGGGCACCTAACTCACACTCTAAAATTCCTTCTGGAAGTTCAGAAGGCAGGTCTAACTAATAATCTATGAATCCAAAAAAATTCCAGTTCGGTATGGATCATGCAGTTTACTGAGGTCATGAAGTGGGTGGTGGTGTTAGGTCCCCTATGGATACCAGAGTTTTGGCTGTCAGTCAGTTACATAGGCCTAAATCTAAGAAGGAAATTAGGTCAATACTAGGGTTAGTAGGCTATTACCAACATTGAATACCTAACTTTGCTCAGTTTGCTAGGCCTTTGACAGACAAATTGAAAGCATCCGAACCTACAAAGGTAGATTGGAATGATGCGTGTGAACAAGCGTTTCAGGCTCTTAAGGCCGCAATCACTAAGAAACCGATATTACATGCACCGGATTATTCTAACAGATTTTTTATTCAAACGGATGCGAGTGCCCGAGGTATGGGAGCGATATTGTGCCAGGAAGACAATGACGGCAATGAGCATCCAGTGTTGTTTCTTACAAGGAAATTTTATCCACGTGAGCGTGCATACAGTACAATTGAGAAAGAATGTTGCTGTGTGGTGTGGGCAGTCCATAAACTCAGACATTACATTGTAGGCTCAAGATTTTTAATTTTAACTGATCACAATCCTTTTGTATGGTTAAGGAATCAAGGTAAAAAAAATGGTAGGTACTTCATTGGTCGCTAGCACTCCAGGATTATGAATTTGATATCTGTCATAAAGCGGGGCAGAAAAATTCCAATGCTGATACTTTAAGCCGACATTTTGTGTAAGGGAGAGTATGAAAAAAAAATAAGCAAAGGCACTATATTGCAACTGATGTGTGTGCATCCTAATTTTACTTGTGCTTTCCTGACTTTCTTCCCTAAACTTGCAGTATGGGGGTGTAATGGACATTGGCTCACCCTCATACCTACTTTTGTGCTTAAAACTGTGGTTGACTTTTGTTGGCACCAAAATCATTTGTTACACAGCAAGGACTTTTGGGTTTTGTGCCAAAACCAGGGCGGACGTGCAGGAGAACAGGAGGATTGGTAAAAACTTTGCAACCAAGAACTGGATTGGTTAATGAACTCATGTGCTGATTGGCTGTCCGGTGGTGCTTTGGATCTGACTCAAGCGTATAAAAGTCAAGGGCTTCAGAGTCCGGTGTTCTAATCTCGTCAATTCTTGTGTTGAGAATGTTCGTTAAAATGTTACCCAAATCTTGTCATGATTATTCCGCATTAAACAAGGTTTAAATACGTCAAGTTTGGCTTTTACATTGAGCACACGTTACAAAGTCTTTGATGGCTTTTTATGGAAAATGTTGTGGATTTGAACAACAGCAAAGATTACTAATGCTTAACTAGCGAAGTCGCTCGCTTCGCTCGCTCATTCCGCGTCATCTCGCTGCGCTCGAGGAGATTTCTTGCTACAATATTTATGATACAGCCAGACCTTCCATATAAAAAACGATCAAGCAAATTATAAGAGTGTAGTATGCGATATCGGTTATCTCGAGAGAAGGTCAATATTATTTTTTACGTCCAAGGAGTCAAGCAAAAAGATCAAGCAATTTATCAGAAAAGTGCTGTTTCTGATGACAAACGCTGATTTTTGTTCGCTTCGCTCACTCAATCAGCGCAAACATTACCCCAGAAACGTGACTGAATCAATGTAATCACCAAGAACCACACATCACTTGTAATTTGTGTTGGTATATACTTTATATGGGTTTTCTTGTTTTACTTATTTTAAGAATATTGTTCTTTACGTCCTGCTCAGTACAGATTTTTCCATGGGCGTCTTATCACTTCACTTACTGATGATCCCGCACTTGGAGAAACATCTGCAGAACGTCAGATGTAATCTCCTACGAAGGTGAGAGATGAAAGATTGTGAGAGCAAAGCGAGACACTCATTGAAAAGGTTTAGTTTACGTGGAAATCGCTTACTTTGCTCGCTCAATCAACACACTGCCGTACTTAAGAATCCAAGAAAATGACGCCCTTTCAAAACCAGGTCTACGGGTCTGTTTTTTCCATGCATCAAGTCAGTTGATACACATTCAGGTCCACCCCTCCTTTCATCCATCATTTTTTCCATCCTTCCTTCCTACATTCCACCCATCCCTCCTTTCATCCATCCATCCTTCCTTCTATCCAACCTTCCTTCCTTCCATACTTCCTTCCATCCATCCTCCTTCCTTCCTTCCTTCCTTCCCTTCCATCTTTCCATCCAGCCTTCCTTCTATCCTTCCATCCATCCTTCCTTCCTTTTTTCATCCTTCCCTTGATCCTTTCATCATTTCTTCTTTCTTTCTATCCATTCTTCTATCGTTCCTTCCATCCTACATTCCATCCATACGTCCTTCCTTCCATCCATCCTTAATTCGTTTCTTCCTTCCATCCTTCCATTCATAATTTTTTCATTCCTTCATTCCTTCTTCCTTTCTTCCATCCTTCCATCCTTCCATTCGCACATCCTGTCTTCCTCTTTTCCATCCTTCCATCCATTCTTAATTCGTTCCTACCTTTCATCCATCCTTCCTTCCTTTTTTTATCCTTCCTTCCATCTTTCCATTCAATACTTCTTCCTTCCTCCCTTCCTTCCTTCCATTCTTCAGAAACACGAATGTTTGACACTGTTTTAAAATCGAATCTATTGTTTTGATTTTTCCATGCATCAATTCATCAATTCATTGGTTAATACAAAACCAATTTTAAGATGTATATGTGGTGTGTTGCAAAATACGTCCTCCGTGCATCCTTTTCCAGATCATCTCTCTTCGCTCGAGGAGGTTTTCATGAACAAACTATGACGTCATGAACAAACATGAAGAGGGTTTAAAAAACGAACTTTGACGTTAGTCTTTCAGGTTCTTTCGCTTATTTGAAGGTCGTAATATCAAGTTACAGCGATGAAAATAGGCCTATTAAAAGCGAAATTTAATTATCTTTCGTTTGGTCCTACTCCCATCTTTGTAGGTGCTTTGGTTCCGGAGGAGTAGAGGTACAAACACGCACGCACGTACGCACATCATATGATTTTAATTATGTACATAATGCCGAAGAAAAGATTCGGTATTCAACTTTAGTCACTACGGACATTATACCGACAGTTGCTAACTGTGTGGGCAGTTAGGGACGTTTTGGGTGTTTTAAATTTTTTTTATGTGGGGGGTGGGGAGAGAATAAAGTAATGCTTAATTCTGAGGTATGAAATTTGATGTATAGGTTGCACTATGTTTTTTTAGTTGGTGTTTTCGAAAGGCCGACGCAAGTTCACGTTACATTTCTGATTTATATTCACCAGTTGTTTTTTTCTTGGAGGGGGGGGGGGGGTTAGTGAGTATTTAAATATTAAATTTCCTTGTCTGCATTTGTAAATGTAGAACTGCTTTATAAGACCATGCGTCATTTAATTTGCTTTTATCTTTGTTTCTCAATAAAATAACACGGGTGTCAATTTTTTTTAAACAAGGAACGAAGGTACGACTTTATTTTGTAGAAAAGATTATTTGGAAACTTTTGGTTGACATAAAAATAAATCAAAATAATTATCGCATAGTTTTATTAAGGAATTCTACTTTATGAAAGTATTGGAAAGTAAGGGACCGTGCGATAACAAGCAATACAATGTACAAGTGGGGGAAAATATCTATTTACATTAGGAATAAAAAATAGAAATTTCACTTTAGATATGTACAGTAAACGATAGATAGAGTCGAAAAAATACCATTCGTACTACGATTAGTTCAGGGATGTGGTATCCTACGCATGCAAGAGCTTTTCACAATCGTGAAGCGGTGAAGCAGATAGCTAAAGCCAAGGCCGACTGTGGTAGAATTCGCGTGTTTAGCCTCCTGCCTGAACGTCAATTCATGCGCATCCTGGAAAGTTGACGTCGTTCAGTTTGCTTAGATAAATTAAGATTGTGGCGATGTTGAATCAACTGGTTTGCATCTGCGAAACAAAACCCACAGCTTCTCTCCCAGACGACCTTGTGACAAGGGATTTAATACGAAGCCATAGTTACAGAATTGACACTACCACGTGGCCGTGTGTGTATTTATTCGCTCCTGGCCATACTGCCTTGGCCGTTTTTTTGTTAAATGGTCATTCAAAGGGTCAGTGTAAAGGTAGGAAATGTAACCTTCTGACCTACACGTAGTGAAGCGACAAAAGTTAAAATGTTGTATACGATGGCCACTTTAACTCAAAAATGTTTCCCCAGTGTAAATAATCGCTGGTTTACACCAGCAAGATAAACGAATGACAAAGAAAAGGAACTAAACGGGACGGAAAGCCAATGGGCTTGAAATTGGTTAACTAAATACGGATGCAAACCTATTTACGTTGCCTTTTGGACTTATATGTCAGACTGCCTGAGCGGGGAATCGAACCCACGACCTCTGAAATCAAAGGCCAAGGTCCTACCGCTGAGCCAGACTGACAAGGCC
>JAHWFP010070903.1:2418-14125 GCA_023313725.1 Lithobius niger
GGGGGGGGGGGGCGATTATGGAATGCTGTCATGTTTTATTTAAAGAAGCACAGGGTCTGCAGGTATGGGGGGAATTAAAACCACGGCGACTTTAACATTAAAAATGATCATACACATATGAAGGCACGGAATGTCAGCTTGGAACTACAGGACTTATCGTAGCACAATAATAAACACTAGCAATTTATTGACTCTGTTAACTCAAGTAAAGGGTTATGATGAAGTTGAACCTTGGTTGAACACAGCTTTAGATTGGAAAGCTTCATACTACGGCCAGATTGTCGTCCAGAATTTACGTGCTTTATTACTACAGTTTCGATTGTAAATAAACATTGTAGAGTGCATTGAGTAGGCTATCGTGGCGCTACGTTGCGATATTATGGAGCTTCTTGCAGCAAAACGGCAAAAGAAATAATAAAAATCACACTTGCTACTAGGACGTGAGACATACCAGATCCCCATCGAAGGGTAAATCACAGAATTAAAACACTTCTTCGTTTTAAATTAAACGAACCAAATGGTGACTAAGCTAAAAACCGCACCGAACAGTGAGGCCGCCATGTTGAAACGCAGCGCCACAGCGGAGGATTCCGGGCTAGTTGGGAGCGATTGTTGTGGACGAGTCCGAGTGGACGGGGCTTTTTCGCCTCGTATGACGTGTTAGGTGCGCTTGATGGGGATTCGGGCGCGATTGATGTGGGAAATGTGGGAAAACGGAAGTGCTTGTTGTGGGAGGGAACCGCTTGTTGAGGGAGGTTGGTAGGCCTGTAAATTGAATTGGGGTTTTTAAAGCATAAAACGAAACTTGAGTTCGGTGTTATTTATTATCAGTCTAGGTTGCATGATGAGATCGTGATGCAGGCGGCCCATAACCTCTACAATCGCGCTTTGCGCTATACGTGAGTTCCTGTTGCTGGCTGAATTCCAAAACGAATTTAGCTTCTTTCCCGTAACTGAGCAGAGTTTGCAGAATGCTTTATATCTGTAACTATCATTTGTACCAGTAGCCAAGGTTCCGTTTAGCCTGAGATCAACTTCAGAAAACATGTAATGTAGCCATAGCTGCATGGGGGTGATGTTGGAGCTCTTGGCCGGAGTGAGTGACTCGGTCGCTGATTTCATTACTTTTAACCTGAGATAGAGCAACGTTTGCGATAGGTCGACGTAGTCCTAAGATGATGGAATGGTAAAATCCAACACTTGACTGGCGGAAATACTCGCGATCGGTCGGTATTCGACATATTTAGTCTTATGTGTAGATAACAGAGTAGGTGCGACGGAAAATAAATCGAGCGAGCTGAGCAAACATTCGCAAGAAGATGGATGTTTGTACGCCATCTTTGAGCCATTTTAGAGGAGCGAGGAGTTGTGTACAGTTTATATACTAGTCTAAACAAGTTTTTACAGTCTTCCGACGTTTGCAGCCTTTCTTCTTACAGTCATCTTTTTTTCTTCCTTTTACTACCTCTTCTTTTTCGTCCTTGGCCTCCTTGCAGCTTCGCTACAGCATCTCCGACGATACCACTAGCAGTTTCTTTCAGTCTGTCTTTAGCTGCTTGTTGAAAGCTTTTACCAGACAGTACGTCGGTGCCAATATCGACGCCAGTCTTTACAGCTTTACGACCGAAATAAGAACCTATACTTTTTTAAAATGGAAATACAATTCGTCCTCGAGAACTCAGAATCCCAGACAAACCATGACCGTGCTGTTGGGACCTCCCGTAATATATAGGGATCCCACCGCTGGCTTGATTGACATAATAATCGGTGTACGGACACTTCCTCATGATGACAAGTAAAGTGAGGGGAGTGGAACTGTAACTGGCTTATAGACTCGCTCACTGACGTCTGCTGCGACATAAATGCAGAATGGAAATAATTCTCCCGTAACTAGCATACGCTACCAGCTTCCCAGTATCAGTTCGAATGTATATTTCTACGTATTGAAAAGTGTGGGTTTGTAAAGGAAATAATGAAGGCGATGAAATTCGACATAAGTGTTTTACCCAATTTCACCTTCGATCGGAACGATTCTCAATAATGGAACTCTCAGGTCACCGACCAGCTGAGGTTGAATAATATTTGTGTAGACATAAACGGCTTGAATAGGTGTTGCCATTATTTCTTTAACTGGAAAGTTAGTGATCACGACAGGCTCTTCTTTTTCGGTTAGGTTAGGGAATTGGCTGTAGTGAAATCCGAATCGTCCGGCCAATGTAAGACCTAACTTAAGTCTAACGTAGTAATTAGCAGTGACGGCATTCTTCAACGAATACGTGTGGGTTATCTCGTCGTAAATAATCTTGGGTAGATCGTTTCCTCTACTCTTCATAGGGTTTTTTGCATTTTTTATCTTGTTTCTGTAGGCCTTAATTTCTTCATTAATTTTCATCATTAAAGCCTTCATGCTATCGTAACGTTTCTCTCCCCTAGTACAATTCAAAATAAAGTTTTCTTCAGTCGACACTAGTCGACTAGGAGGATCGTCCTCTTCATCACAGGGGGGCTCCACCGAGGGGTCTATGTAAGATAACGCCAACAACCTGGCTTCATCGGCTTCGTTGCGAAGTACAATTTCGGAATTTTGATTAAATGAATTCGGAAACGAAATTTGCACTAAAGCAGCTTTGTAGCTCGAATCCAACACTAGGGGAGAGGCCAAACACGTAGTATAATTTTGTAAAGTATTATTTAGAAATATTTGCATACTGCTGTTAGACGGAAGAGTGAGCCATATTTCGTCAACCTTGTTACAAGACGATCAAGTTAGTGACCCAACTATTGGCAGATTCTGGATAATTAACCCACTTCACTAAATATTCAATACGTCCACCACGTCTTCTAGTACGCACACTCTTTCTTTGTAAGTGTCTGGTGGCACCACTTTTTGCAATTCTTGTTTGTAAAATGTTCCCTGAATGTCAGCTCCTCCGTAATCGCGGACTTTATAGGTTCGAATGGGATGCTTCCTGTTTGTAGATTTGACGTTCATTATTTCACCGGTCCAGTTTGGGGTCATACCCCTTACTAAAAATGTGTTTCTTCTTGCTCAGTCTAACTGGATCGTCTTTTTTTAAACGATCTCGAGTTCAAAGACCCACTGTACAAGTTGACAAACACTTGGCCTTTGTTGCGTTCGTTCACTTGATTAGGAGCCATTTTTATACTTCTGTGAAAATTGTTATTATACGAGGCAACAATGTCCTGCAAGGCGTCAACGTACCTCTTCGTGTTCCGCGTGTGCATGAAACGAGCCAGGAGACTGCGCAATGTACATACGTACCGTTCGGATACGGTAGCCTTAATCTCTTCGTTTTCTGTGTTGTACTGTTTAATACCATATTGTTGCATCACTTTGGGTACGTCTCTGTTACGGTACTAGGTTCCTTTGTCTGACCAGAAAAATGAAATTTATTTTGGCAATTTACTAAAAATCTCCTTCAATGCTGCAGCCACGGTAAGGCCGTCCTTACGTTTTAAAGGCACAACTTCCGCTCATTTAGTGAATACGTCGATAACGGTCAGCAGCCAATTGTACCCATCATTAAAGGTTGATAAATTTGAAACGTCCACTAAGTCAGAAGGCAAAACGTCGTATGGCCCACTAACGCGCACTTTATTACGTGGGAATTTGCTAATTGCGGGTTTAAATAATGAATAACCCTCTTCGCCAGCAAGCCAGTCTTCAATAGTTTTTAATGGGATTTTTCGTCCACTCGCTTTTACGGCTCTCGCCAGCCTTTGAACTCCACTGAACGATACCGATGACCTGGGGTGATAATAATACTTTTCCAGCAGCTGACATGTTCTAATATCAGTCATCTTCGTAACTTGAGAACCTTTAATGCGTAAATAAATGCACGTGTGTGTCAAAAGTAATCATCATCGAGAAAAAACGTTTTCTCTTCCTCGTCTGATACGGGCAACTGAACTTGGTATGGGTCAGGGTCGATTTGGCTGTAGTTGATTAAAGGCGAGTCAACTTCTGAAGCTGTCGCTGGCACCTTGCCACGCCTCATAAACGGTGCGGACTTGGGTAGTTGCTTTTTATTTGAAATGTGATGTCGTATCAAATCCATTCCTGGCATATACTTCATTTTTCTTTGCAGCTGCTTGTTGTCTGTAATTCTGCCTAATACGAGTTTAACTACGTTAGTGCCAGGTATAACTGAGCCGTCCTCATCAATCAGCTGACCTTTGTTATTATATTTCACTTTACCACCCTTTAAGAAACGACTAATCCTACCTCTGTATATGAGAGGTACGTTGCTGAAATCTGGCACAAACTTTTCGTCGGTTGTGACTGAAGTTGTAGCCCTCAAAGGGGGTGCGCCCCCCAGAGGCGTGGAGGTGACCTGTCCCGCGGCGGAAGCCGCACTCGACGTTGGCGCCGGGGTAGATAAAGATGATATCGCTACTTTAAGCGGCTCGTCTAAATAACGGTTGTTTACATCTATGTAACGTTATAAAGTTTGTGTATAAAGTTTGGCTTACTGGTAATTGTCATACGAATCGTTCGTCAATACCTCTCTCATGCCATCGTCTAAACGAGAAAGAGGTTGACTGTATAAAGATTTAGAAGGGTCTTGCGCAGCCGGGGTGAGGGAGGAAGGTGGTGCTGGCACGAGATGGATACGCTTGAACTTTTTTTTTTCTTCTTAGCCGCCGAACAGTTTAGTAATTTTGCTAATTAAAGGACCACCAATGGCGGATAACACCGGAGCGAGCAGACCACCTAAGAATCCACCTTTTTGTAACTTGGAAAGATGACAATGTGTCTTTTTTCTCGTGCAAGTTTTAGTAGACAGAGCTATTAACACTTTTTTTGTTTTTTAAACTGACGTTTCTGAGAGTCGTTCAGAGGCACGCAGCCTTTAAGAATATTTAAAATTAAGAGACAAATCATGTCTTGGAGTTTGGGGCAGTCTAATAAGGCTTTCTTGACAGTAGGCTTAATTTTCTTAGAATGCAGTAAAACCAACAATGGTACAAAATCCTTAACGTTATTTAGCACTGCTCTAGGCTTTGCTAAGTGGAGTGTAAACGCTTATTGGTTGTTTGAATACGTTGGAATGAAAACGGAGTGCCTCGGGCGTATTCGGATGCAAATCCACAAAAAGAAAATTGTAAGGATGTTGCGTAGCGTCTTTAAAAATAGAAAGCATGAATTTAGGGCTAACGCCAAGCTGCACTCCGAATATTTTCAATTGGTTAACATCCCTCGAATTTTTGAAAAGGAGGAAATATTGTGTATTTAAGGACACGGTCCTCAACGATTTCTGGAAGATATTGTGCACGGCGCAAATTAAACTAATTCCACGGTGATATGTCCCTTTAACTACGACATCGTTAAGTTAATCGGCAGGTAGGGAGTGCACCAAGCCATCAACTATACAAAGGCAACCACTAGGGAGAGGATCGTACACTTCCCTGTTAAACCCGTTGTGAAAGGTTATTGGCACTGGACACTTCCCTTTAAGTGCCTCGAACTTGTGCTTGATACTCGCCATAGCAGTAAAAGACGGATGTTGGCAGCGGAACGATGAGCTCTTGCGAGCGAAGTATTAGTTGGATGATAGCCGAACTTTTCCCAGCAGAAGTAGAACCAGCAAAAATATAATTATTGGGGTAAATTAGGCGAACGTCCATTATTGAATAACGCACTCTTCCTAGTGGTGTGCCAATTTATGGTGACTAATATTTAAAGGTAAAATACACTCGAAACTATAAATGATTAACATAACATATTTTTCCCCCATCACATATTTTATTGCATTTAATGTTAGTTTTGAGACACTACACAATTTTTGTTTGAGACATAGCAGTTTTTTTTTTTTTTGTTTTACACACATTGGGCCGGTTGATTCACAGCAGGTTCTTGAATGTAGTTAGTCATTATCCTGGCTGCTAGGTACGGGTAAAGATGGCAATTTTTCAACAAAAAAGGGTCTTGTAAGTCCAAGACATTGTCGGAATATCGGAGTAGACAGCTACGTAACATTAGTTCGAACGGCACTGTAATATAGTCATCCACTTTCAAATTCTGTACAGGAAACAAGACTTGTTTATACAAAGTAGACAAAAAGTTTCGCCTCACAATTTTTGTTGGAAGCTGAATAATATTTGGCTCACACGTCGGTACTATAGTTTTTGTCAAACTAAGTACGAAGTCGATATTCACTTTTTTGTTGTACCTTACAAAGCAATGCAGACCGGTAGAGTGTGCGCCCACGCAATAACTGTCTATGTGGTATTCATTCGTGAATGTCACGATCACACTGGCAAACAGTTCTTTGTTCAAAGAATCATCTGACAAATTAATACCAAACGTATCACAAAGCCTCACCTCGGGTCCTTTAATCACACGTCTATGACGTTTCAGGGACTGATTCACGGCTTTGAGCGGCGCAGCGGACAGCCACTGGTCCGCTAATGATGGAGGTGTATCGGGATTCATGGTTGGTGATGAACTGCTAATGTTAGGCATTGAGATCCACACTTTTATCATAACACAAAACGAATCATGGTGTCATCATTGACGTGTGACGGTAATAGAAATTAGCTTTAAAATATGAGCATTTAGAAGCGACGTGAACGGGACACAGATTGAAGTATTCATCATTTAATTCCCCATTTACTTTTGGACAATAAAAGTGATTCAAATGCCCAGTTTTGACGCGACATTTTTTTTTCAAATACATTTTCAAAAGGATGTCGCCTTTTACGTAAAACTTGCATCGTGGATTAAAAAATTGTAATCTGCGAATTTCATTCGTGACAACCTCTAGGTTGCAGTCGAAAGGTGCGTTCACGAATCTGTCGTTTTGTAACATATTTTCGCAAGACCAAATTGTTTGCCTGTCTTTAGAAGTTAATGGCTGAAACAACACACGTGTAGGTATTCTAATTCTAAAGTGCGTACTAGTATACCGTCCGATAATCGAAAGTTCCTTTAACATATATTTACCATTAACCGTGAAAGAATTAACGCACACCACGAAATCTTTGTCAGGATTAAACATAGTTGTGAACCTACGATAGCTCGCTAGAATTATATGTATGCATTTCAAATCACTATGGGATTTCTTCATTATTGCTGTGAGTCTTACTCATGCGTCATTTGGGAGAATGAGTCATGACTACACGTCATCTGTCCGTACCAATCCTCTATGATGTCTGCAGCATCAACTAGCTTTAAAAACTGTGGTTCAGTTAAGACAATTGATTTATTGTTCTATAATGCAAATCTAATTCCCTTTCCAGTAAGAGGATTGTTTTCGTACGTGACGGCCATTCCCGGTGATGCAAACAATGTACCGGAACGTTATCGTGTGGAACCGATATCCATGCACCACTCATTAAATTGTGGTGACATGAGTCGCCACTCGTCCATTTTGTAGCTCACACCTTCTGTCGAAGGAACGTAGCTGACGGCATTCGGAGTGTAGCGTCTGATATGAACCCTTAGTACGTCCTGAAATTTGCTGATTTGTACGAATACATTATTGCCCAAATGCACTGCATTTGCGGGTTTATCGAGTAACTGTGATGACGCCATTTTATTTTGTGTTTAGATTACTGAGCTGAAACGAGAAAAAAAAACACATGCTAAGTCTCATTTAATTCCAATTATTCCCGCTACTCAACAACTCCAAAAACCATTCATTAACGATTGGCGTACATTCTATTAGTGCTTCAAATTGCTCACGATTTAATAATATTTTAGAATTATAAATACTATCGGTAAACGTAATTAAACCAGGTTGCTCAATCACTACGACTAACCTGTCAGACTGAAACAATATTTTACTCATTTCAAGTTGTCGTCTCCATCGTGGAAATTGAGAACACATATCTTCTCATTCCCTAATAGGGTGGAGTGAAAAACACTTTTTTTTATTTCGAATCGGCTAGGTGCGGAAAAGTTGCCTTTTGGCCTCCTTATCACTCTCCCAAAAGCAAAAAAATTCTAAAAAAATTTTCAGAGGACGGTGCCCCAAGGGGTCCAAAGTTTGTAAATTCTATGAAAATTTGACGTTTTTCTCTAAATTTTCTGTAAGTCACCACATTTGAATTTAAAATCGACTATGAGGCCAGAAGATGCCTTATAGCATCAATATTGCACGCCAAAAAAATTGTTGACCTTGCACTATATTAAGAGGTGCCCCAAGGAACCCCAAGAATCACCAAAAATGGGAATATTACACAATGTAAAGCAGATGAACTCTTTCATGCCCCAGTGCCACAAAGGGGCAAAAACGCCTACGAACTTATCTTTGGTGTTGCTTCTGCGTTTGTGAGTGTGAATTTGGGGCTCTGGCTCTGTAGCCCAGTTTCCAGCAAAATCGAGCACCTACAATCGTGTTGGGCGCGAAATCCTATTGGGAGGTACTGTGTAGTTTTTGTTTGTTTTCCACTATTGTGTGTGATCTACATCATGTTTAAAGGTTATTTTTTTGTTTTAGATTGAATGCTGGGCTGAACAGAACTGGGAACAGCGAGTGAACAGAAACACAGACTGACAGTAAGTAATAACTATGGCGGGAAAAATATCAGTCAAACCCAAAACAAGACAAGTGAGCAAATGTCCTGTTTTTTGGTGCTCCTGCAAAAATGCCTAAGACAGTGCTGCCAACAAACGCAGACATCATGAAGTATTTTCTGTATATTCGAGGGGAAATGAATCCAGATAAACCTGTTGCCAAGGATCCTACAGTTACGGATGTTGCAGAACGTGTTGCTGTAGAATTGAGTGTTTATGGTGCAAAGCTTCTATACCAATTATTTCTCGTACGTAAATGTATAGTGGAGAAGATAGCGTTGTACCTCAGTAAGTACCGTAATTTACTGAAGCCCTACAAGGGTAGGCAAAATGATTTGAAATATTTAGCAAAGCTTCAAGACTTCCTCAAACAGGCGAAGTCTCAATTGTATGATATTTCTGCATGCAAGTGTGTAGACATGTCCTTTTGCCAATGTGAGAAAGCAAAGAAAGTGCCTAACGGTGAAAAGGTATTCGTACTCGACCAAGTAGTTCCAAAAATACGATGACTGGCAGAATTGATGCAAATACAACCAAGAAACGTCTAGAAAGGCAACAAAGAAAAGAAAAAGAACGTTTGGCAAAGCTACTTCCATCTCTGTTCTCGGACCATCTAATTCTAAAGTCAACCTTTATGAACGTGATATTGGTATGTTGGATGATACTGAGACTTGAGTGGGTTTGTGATGCCGATGATACATGTGAAATTGGTGTTAATTCTGTTCTGCCGACAGCATCATCTTTCGCTTCTGTGTTCCCAATCCCATCTGAAATGAGTGATATTGCATCAACAATGGAATTGCCTTCTGCTTCCTGGATGCGTACAAAGCTTCCAAATCTAGCTAGAGAATGTGACAGATAGATACGGCATATCTGATCGTAGCGCTGCTGCAATAGCCTTTTTGAAGAAGTCTTGAAGCTTTGCTAAATATTTAGAATCATTTTGTCAACCTTGTAGGGCTTCAGCACATTACGGTACTTGTTGTGGTACAACTTTATCTTCTCCACTAAACTACTATGGGAAATAATTGGTATAGAAGCTTTGCACCATAAACACTCAATTCCACATGCGACACGTTATGCAAAATCCGTAACTGTAGGATCCTTGGCGACAGGTTTATCTGGCTTCATTTCCCCTCGAATATACAGAAAATACTTCATGATGTCAGTGTTTGTTGGCAGCACTGTCTTAGGCATTTTTGCAGGAGCACCAAAAACAGGACATTTGCTCACTTGTCTTGTTTTGGGTTTGACTGATATTTTCCCCGCCATAGTTATTACTTACTGTCAGTCTGTGTTTCTGTTCACTCACTGTTCCCAGTTCTGTTCAGCCCAGCATTCAATCTAAAACAAAAAAATGACTTTTGAACATGATGTAAATCAGACACAATAATGGAAAACAAACAAAAACTAGAAAGCACCTTCCAATAGGATTTCGCGCCCAACACGTTTGTAGGTGCTCGATTTTGCTGGAAACTGGGCTACAGAGCCAGAGCCCCAAATTCACACTCACAAACGCAGAAGCAACACCAAAGATAAGTTCGTAGGCGTTTTTGCCCCTTTGTGGCACTGGGGCATGAACGAGTTCATCTGCTTTACATTGTGTAATATTCCCATTTTTGGTGATTCTTGGGGTTCCTTGGGGCACCTCTTAATATAGTGCAAGGTCAACAATTTTTTTGGCGTGCAATATTGATGCTATAAGGCATCTTCTGGCCTCATAGCCGATTTTAAATTCAAATGTGGTGACTTACAGAAAATTTAGAGAAAAACGTCAAATTTTCATAAAATTTACAAACTTTGGACCCCTTGGGGCACCTCTGAAAAATTTTTTAGAATTTTTTGCTTTTGGCAGAGTGATAAGGAAGCCGAAAGGCAACTTTTCTGCACCTAGCCGATTCAAAATAAAAAAAAAGGTTTTTTTTTTACCATAGAAAGCACTCCACTTTATTCCCTAATCCTAATTACAACTGACTCATCTATAAGAATATATCTACCCTCACTATAACGGTGGATGTCCACTTTGATTTCATAATTTATGAGAATCGATGCTCTGAACGCAACATTCCCTCCTAATTTTCGAAAAGTCTTTTTTCCCTCAGTAAACGCCTCTAGCAGCATCCAGCAGTCGGCTGTTGATGGCTAGTCCGTTATCTGCTACAATCCCAAATTGCTCTTTGGTTAACACAATAAATTTATTTAATGACTTAAACGATATGATTTCTCCAGACTCTACATTAACAGAAAGGTTTTTAGAGATATATAGTACTTGAGAAGTAGTTAATAGTTTTGTCCATTCTCCGAGCTCGAACATCATTTCAGTCCAATCATAGGACGTTATCGCGATACTTTCAGCTAAATTCATGCTATGTGTAACGGAATTGACAAATTTTCTAATATTAATGCATAATTGTTTTGCTGATATTTTCAAAAATGTATTGTCGCCTAAATTCAAACAGGAAAGGGAGGCCATTCACGTTTTGCGTTATGGTATGATCTGAATAGATACAACTGGAAATAAAAAAAGTAACAATTAACGTCGATGTCTTTGTCTGAATCGTCTCTTCCTCCTCCTTCTAGACCACATTACCATTTCGTCAATTACTTGTCTAACTTCACCTGTCAATTTTTCAAACTGTGTAGCCTCTAAAATAACCTGACCAGTTGTAACTCCATTTTTCATCGTTCTAAAACGAACACGACAATTAGATAATACCCTTATCGTTAATTCACTTGTAGTATGTAGCCTTTGGGGAGTATTTAACATCCCACACATTGTGTAAGATCGAACATTATCTGCATCTAGACATAAGGTGATATGTAAACCGATCGCTCTATTACATAATTCGGTAAACACTCGCATATTCGCATACAATGTCCTATATGAAACGCTAATACATGTATAGTCACCAAGATCTACACCATAAAATGTGAATACCATTTTTGCGTAAGGATTAAAAATGTAATTACACCTATAAACAGTAATACAAAATAAATATGTGCAAATAATTTGTCATTTACCTAAGGTGTAGTGGATTCACATGTGGATGCTCAGAGAGGCCTTGGCATTGATCTTGAAATCAATTTATACTTGCTTGAGCGATTGTTAATTCATCTACTAAGCATTTACCTGTCACGTACGTTATTATTGGTCAACACCCACAC
>JAHWFP010070904.1:0-14630 GCA_023313725.1 Lithobius niger
CTGAAATTGTGCGTAACAATCTGTTTTCAACAATCAATTATCAAGAACCAAGAATCCAGTGGAAGAAAATAACATCGTTACCCATTGCGTAGAGACTAGACGCAAGATCAAATGGGAGCGTACAGCCCTTGATAAAATCCAGTTCACCATATGATCGTCCGTTGGGAGAATTAAGAAGAATCCTTGGCAACTTACCTACACCTTACCCATTCGTGTTACTACGACTCGACTTCTTCAGCCTTTACCCGCTATTTGGCTAAGCTCGTGCCAACTTTAAATGACATTGCTTCCAGCAGCAACTGCCATGGTTTTTGAGACATTGAATAAACATTTGCATTGTTTATATACAATACCATCTGATCCATCTCACCTAACCGCAGATGCGTAGGTGAGCTAACCCCTGATGGTTCGCTAAGACCCCTAACTCGTCTTCTAACATACGATTTCATTCGCCGCTTGACTTGGCAATACTAAATCTTAAGTAAGTTTCCTTTTCAAAACATGCACGCTTGGCAACAACACACTTGAACATCACGTTCCAGCTAGAGCCCACATACAGGCCTCTGATTGGTTGAGCTCCTAATCCTGGTTGGACAAAAAAACGGCGGCACCAATCTGTTCCAGTTTGCCTGTCGTTGGTACCATAATGCTAATTTCAAACTGAAATGTGCCGACATTAATTTATTTACATTTCAGTACTCTCCAAAAATACCAACCTTTAGTTTTAGCCTTTAAATCGTTTATTTAAAGTGCTTAATGCTCAAAAACATTAAATTTCACTTTTAAGAGGCTTCCACTGCTCCCCACCAGGTGGCGTTGAGTGCCAACTCCCAGCATGCAACGGCCATGCCCATCACTTTTCGTTTGAGCAGTCTCCATGGTAGGACTTATGCTTGCTATCTGCCGAGATTTTGAAAAATGTCTCGGATCTGTGAGGAATGCTAATGTCGGCTGACGCTGATTCTTGTGCGCACCAGAAAACACCGGGGGATCAGCACACATGGTGTCGGAAATGCCGCTGCTGTCATTTTGGCGACAGTCTCTGAAATTTGTGCTTCTCATTCTACTAAGGAGAGCAAAGCAATTTTTCGTATTTGGAGGAAAATTTCAAAAACTGGCAAGCAGTGATTACAGTGGTTATTGAAGGACATAATCCATTTTTTACACTAAAACCACAAAAATGAACTTTGTAAAAATGTTTACTGAATTTTCGGTGAATGGCGTTCACTTTCGTCCAGGGACGACGTTAAGGTGATGCGAGGAGTAAGTGTGTGCTCACCCCCTAAAATCATCCCCACTGCGCCCCCCCCCCCTCGGCTCCCCCCCACCATCAGATCAAACTCAAACATATAAACGAAGAAAATTCCTGTTACTTAAGAAAACTATGTTAGTTTCTTTCACGACAGGAAGGACTTGAAGTCACATCAATGGAGCCTAGTTGTTACTGTGAGAGTTGTAAGATCATCTTTATTTTATAGCCGACGAAAATACATTACCTGTTTTTATAGCGTTTCTCCTTTTGAGCTACAATTATCCCCTAGAAGCTTAAGGGCTTGTATCCCAGCCGGACTTGTACCTACTGCGCATGCACAGGCTTGGGCTGGCTATATAACACGGCGCAGCTAACCGCTCGTCATCATTTCTCCTAGGCGTTCACGTTGTCGTGACTGCCTTGAGCTCCCCATCTTCGTTCCGGTTCCTTAGTCTTAGGACCATTCCGGCCATCCATGGCGTTACTGTGTTCCTACCGCTGCATTCCTCGCATCTCTCAAGCAGCGTTACTTGCAGATCCACGGATTTCTTCATTCAGCCATACCATTCGACGGACGTCTCCTCCTCGTGCCCCGTCTTTGCCCTCGCCAATTCTAACGAAACCCCTTGGTTCCGCTGGCGATTTGTCACCAACACTTCAGGCATGGTGCACTATCCATCTGCCAACGCCGTTCCCCACGTTCCGGCGTCCTTTCCACGACTCGTCAGCATCACCCGTTCTATGTTGTCCTCCTGGACCTGCTGCAACATTCAGCAATGCCCAGATCTGCTCCTCCGACCAAGGTTCAACTAACCTGAGACGAAGACTGTTCGTTCCTGAACTATGATGTTCACTATAATGTTTTGGGTCGTGGTTCCCCGGACTTTTTGTCACTGTCACCACGTTCCCCGCTCCTCCTGCGGTCTAGCAAGATATCGTTCCCTGGCATCTCTCCCATCGTTCTTGCCTCAGCAGAACCTGGTTCTTCAACAGCGACTCCAACAGGGATCCTCGTTCCCACCTCTCAGGACTCATCATGCAGTTCAACTTCTGCTCATCCTTGCAGTATTTCTTGCACTTCCGTCCTGACTCCTCCGAAGTTTCATCAGTTCTAACGCCCAATCGTCGAAGCCTCCAGATTTTGTACCTTGTCTCCGCGGATGCACAGTTGACTCCGCAACAAAAAAAACTACACAACAAAAGAACAACTATAACATGCGCTACTACACACTACGCATGTGCACTTTGCACGATCTTGACCCATCTTTCTTCCCTATACGTCTTGCTGTTCACACCGATCCGGCTATACCATAAACTAGGCTACGCCCAAAACAGTTCCGCTGGTCCGGTTCCCCGTTCCGCATCATCACCCTTGGCGGCCCCATCAGCTACTAAAGCAGCAACATTCCTACACCTTCCGCAAACTATGAACCTCTTGTTCAGCTTCTTCCATCCATCAACCCATTCACTCTTAAATTTTTCGATACCTCCTGGCACAGCCGAGACCTCTCCGATTCCCAACGGGCAAGTTTTGTTCCCGGACGTTCGTCCCTTCAGGAACGAATTTACGAACAACAACAGTTCAAGTCGAACCAACCCTCGAGTCATACTATCTGTCTCCACGCAGTGGTAGGTTACTTCGTTCCTGGCCCCACTCGGGCCTCTGTATCACTACCCTTTCCCTCACTCCAATTTTTCACAATCTACAAGAGGAACGAAAAACAGACGGGGGAGGAGAAAGACGCCATAACTTCCAAACAGGCAACTCTATATTAACATGGATTAGGAACACTGTTCCTTTCCACCAGACCACAAGGCCACGGTTCCCTATCCAACCTTTTATTTCACCACAGCAACCGAATCCGAGTCAGAAAAATGCCCGGCCTACTCCCTCTCTTACAACAAATGAGACAGACAAGCTCACATTCTATGAGGACTCGATTCCTCAACACCAACTCTAAATATTCGTTCCTCCGCTCCCACATAGGAACCACTACTATCAACTACACCATATTTCCAAAAGAAGAAGAAGAACTTCAGTAGTCTGCCTTACACTGTGCCCCGTTCGTACCTAACGGAACGACCTCCACACATTCACCAGTCCCTCCTCCGCCTGCGCCACCCTGCGCAGTTTTGCCACCAGGGGTCTCTCTCACCCCTTTCAATTCAAATCGCTTCGCACGTAACGGTTTTCGCCAGCTCCGCACTCAAGATGTCAGACACATCCTCGTCCGAAGATTCAATCTGGTCAATGTTCCTTCACCTAAAGCCTGCTCTTGCTTGGGATTTTCTGGCCCTTCACCATCCTCACACCTTTTCTTCTCTACGCTCCCACTGTTCACATCGATCTGGCTATGCCACGAGCAAAGGGAACGCCCAAAGACAGTTCCGCTGTTCCGGTTCACCGTTCCTCCTCCCCAGCTTCGGCGGATCCATCCGCCACTGCAGTCGTAGAGGTTTTGGAACTCTCAGCGGACCGCGAATCCCTGAATCCGCTTCCTGTCGACACAGCCGAGACATCCCCAATTCACTGCGGGCAAGTAGTCTGCTCTCCAGACGTCCATTCCATACAAAACGAACTTTTCAAAGCTAAGGAACGTTATGCTCGTTTTAAGCTTCATCTCATGGCTCGCAAAGTAGCGATAAAGCTTGCGTCCGCGTCCGCTACACAAATCGCACCCAAATTTAACCACAGTACAACGTGCTTTCACTAGATTCCTAACTCTTCTTAGGAATCCCCCACAAGGTTTTAAGAAGAGTTAAAACCCCACAAGAGTTTAAAACCCCACAAGGTTTTAAGAAGAGTTAGGAATCTAGTGAAAACTCACACCCTTGGACTTGTCATCATATTCTTCCTGGCACAGTGCTCATTCCGCCGTTCCGGGTTCCTCAGGTCCCCTAACCAGTTCCCAAGTGCACGAACTGATGGACTCATCCCTTCGGACCTTCAAGCGAAAGGCCCCTACTTCGGATTACACTTCAGCGTGGCTAGCTGCCACTCAGAAGAAGCCTCGTTCCGCGGGCGACGTTCCTGGACCATCTAAGCCTCTACAGTTCCCATCAGCCTCCGCAATCCGTTCCGCCCTACTCAGAGGCCTCCATCTGTCAGCACGTGAACTGGAAAAATTTTTTGTCTATATGAAATTTCTCTTGGACTACATCAACGGGTTCATCAAGGAATTGAAACCTTTCGCACTGCTCAATCCCAGTTACCTGCGTGAAGCCGCTGCATCTTCTGCCACCTAACAATCGGACAATGCTTTCCTACGCGCTTCTAATGAAGCTTTTTCAAACGAGCTCGAAACTCTCCACCGACGGTACCGCTCCCAACGCATCAATTATGTGTTACTTCGCATTCGCCATGCTTGGCTGTCGCCTATCCCTTCATCTCCACCATGGCGGGCATACTACTGTGCTCGGTCTCAAACCCGACGTCTTCAGACAGCGCCCACAACAACCAAGGTACGTTCGCCTAGTCCCCCCCCCCCAACTTTCGGCTACATCCCCAACTCCGTCCATCATAAACCTACTCGAAGAAGCCCCGTCACCATACCAGGATCCATCCGTAACGGGCCAAACATCCCGTACTCCGGATGACGGTCCTCCTGTATCACCGTCCTCATCTCTGGTGACCCTCTGGAACGCGGCAATGGCAACAAATCAGTTCCACAAGTTATCTTCCTATTCCGTTTGGTAATATGACAACGCCCCACACTTCTCACCAGTTTTTCATGGTATAGCTGAAACTCTGCCTCTTCCACCACAGTGATGCCATAGTCCCTTTGTCACCATCAAGCCAAAGGAGTAGCCTTAGGATTCTGCATATTACAATAGCAACAATAACCACGATCTCAAAACAGCCAGTTCCTTCGTATAACTTCGGTGAGGTTCCTGCTTCTTTCATCCCATTTCGGTCGTCATAAGCCGCTTAAGCCGCTTCATCTCTTAAGACCTCCCACACATTTGTTATTGCCATGGCGCGTTCCTCCACCAGAAACAGTGTTCTCTAGCCAATTTTCTGTACTTCAAATTCATCGGTGCTCATCGTCGTTTCTTCTCTTTCTTACACACAAACTGTTTCTGAAGTCCGTAGATCGGATGAGGAATTTTACTCTACCCTTGCGACCGGACGAGATCCGACATCATCATCCCTGCAAGATAAGCGTTTTCGGCACTACCACCTGATTTCCTATCTTGTAGCCCACGGTGTTAAGATTCCTGATTGCGGTTACTTAAGCTTAAGCTTACCCCCGCGGTTACCTTACTTAAGCTTACCCCCGTTTCTAACTAATAATTATTCTTCGCGTTCCCTTCACCGCACCAACCCTGCCTCACTGGGGAACCTCATCGTTTCCGTCCGCACTACGGATCGATCCACTTCCACCGTTTCCACGACCAGTGTAATTGGCTGAGGTATTTTCAGGAATGACTTCACCAAAGACTTGCACTTGGGGCGCCGACTTGTATATGAGGGGAAACTAAGCGAACCTATACCATCTCCAAGGTGACAAAGTCCGCTATAAAAACAGGTAATGTATATTTTGTCGGTTATAAAAAGACTAAGATTGCAGGGCCTGCACCTGCTTAATTTTAGTTTTTATTGCCTAACCCCCCCAGGCCCACCCTCAATCTGTAGTCCCACCCAGGCCTCCCCTCAATTAATATGTTCTGGGTGTGGAGAAATAATGATGAGTGGTCGGCTGTGCCGTGTTATATAGACAGCCCAAGCCTGCGCATGCGCAGTAGATACAAGTCCGGTTGGGATACAAGCTCTTAAGCTTCTAGGGGATAATTCTAGCTCAAAAGGAGAAACGCTATAAAAACAGGTAATGTGTATTTTCGGTTAGGCAATAAAAACGAAAATTTTAACAAGCTTAAAATTAGTTTGTACTATCCAAAATTACTAAAATTAAACTCCTTCTGCTTTAAACGAAAATGAAAAATCATCAGTCTTAAAGACGGCAAAGATTTTCGCGCTATCGAAACGGAGAGCAACATGCAAGAGGTCAAACGTGTCAGTGTGAATTACGCAATATGCCGTGCGTATGCCAGCGGAAGTTCAAATGCATACAAGGATACGTGCAAGTTTTTAATGAATAATAAAACTTCCTAAGTAAAAGAATTCAAGAAAGAAGTAGCAGAATGACGTCCGAGAACGAAAATTAAAGTGATCCACACGGAATCAACAAGAAGGACGATTTAAGAGATCGTGCAAACTCTTAAGGCCTACCGCAATCAAGTTAGTTAAGGCATAACAATAAACTTCAAAAAATACTTCTCATCCGATAAAATGTGTCTTCCAGCATGTTTTCGGACATCCACAGATTAGATTCACTGCAATTTCCGCACGCAGGGTGAAAGTTCTGTGGGGTCTTCTTGCAAGCGCAAAACGGGAAACATTGCCGATGGCCACGATTCCAAAGGGCTTTAAAGCAACCGCCATCTTGGTGGCGTTTTGGGCGTTTTCTTGGCGTATTTTGCCAAACAAATAGCAAACAGAGCATCCGTGTGTCCTATACAGATGCCCGAAGTGAACTGATAACCTGGGTACTAAACCCAGAATATAAGGGAAGTGCCACTAGCGACCCTAGGGAGGATTAGCTAAACTAATCTTATGGAGATTTAAAACGGGGTGAATTTTAAATTGCATCGGGCATTAAATAGCCAAATCAAAGTGATTTAAGCACATACTGAAGGTAAGTATTTTGCAGATAGTAAGAAACTAAAATTAAGCAGGTGCAGGCCCTGCAATTTTAGTCTTTTTTTCAGCTGAATTTTAAGACTATTCCAAAAAAAATGGTGTAGAAAAGAGTTAAGAACGTTGGGTGTAAGAAAGAATTGTAAGAAACTTTTATTCTTTTTTTTTAGGGAGGGGGCCTGCAAAAGTAGAATTTTTCGGTTCGCCCCCCTGGTTAAAATTACTGCCTTACTGCCGCCTCCCCAGTAAAGTGATTCTAGCGTCGTTCCTGCTATCGTCGGAGTGTTCACAGTTTTAAAAAAGGACGAGGATCGCACCAGCACATGCGCAGTCGGGATTTTTTTCTTTTTTTGCCAAACATATTAACCTGATAATTTAGCATTACATTGTCCTCAATTAATGTTCTCCCTGGAGGTTTTTTAGTTGCTTGTAGACGCCTGCTTGCATGACCCACTGCGCATGCGCAGTCCTCCCTATATAAGCGAGAACGTGGTTGGACTCGGCATTCATTTTCCTCCAGAGGTTCCGTCACGTCACCTCGTCTCCCACTTGGATTTTGGATTTTCGCCGCCCCTCGCCAATGATGGATGTCGCACCGTGCGACACTACTCTTGCCTCGGATGCTGCTCTCTCTCCTCCGGCCATCCTTCCCGCCCGCGTCGACCGCTGCGCGCCCAGCTTAGTACGGGACGTGCATGTCAGCAACGGCGACACCGACGACTCTCCGCCGCAAGACGGCCAACGCACGCCGCCCCCTCCCGCTCTATCGGTCTTGGCAGAAGACGTGCGACACGCCAAAGCGCTGCGTCGGGACGCCAAGCAGAAGATCCGAGAAGCCACGGCTCATGCCGGCCAACCACCCAACGACTCACCGCTTGACTTACCTTCCAGTACGTCGCGCAGAAAACACAGCGTCACACGCAGTGAAGCGCACAACCTCTTCGACTCGGTCTTTAGCCGCTTTGCCGGAAAGACACCGATGCCTCCCCCGTCGTGCACCTCATCTGTTCGGCAAGCCAACACTCGTGACTGGGTCACCTCTACTTCAAGCCATGAACACCGTAAACGTGTGTCGCACGACGCCGCGCCACCGGCCAAGAAGCACAAGCACTCACCAGTGTCGCACGACCCCACTACTGTGTCGCACGACCCCACTACTGTGTCGCACGACCCCACTACTGTGTCGCACGACCCCACCACGGTGTCGCGACACTCCCACATTGTAAACGAGCGCCACCGAAAAACGCCTGTTTTTCAAAAATTTGAAATTTTTTTCTTGAGGCACCAAATGCCTCGCCGAGGCAAATCTCGCCGTTTTTACAATAATGGTCCGATTCTCACAAACTCTTCGACATTTAATAGCCTGTCCAAATACAAGACTCTTGGGGAAGCCCAAATCCGGACTTTCCACCTGAAAGACTCTCAAATCTACATTTGAAGACCGACCAAAACCACCAGCAGCGCTACTGCCTCATGGCCGCCATTATTGAACTCTGTATTTATGTATTTTTGTTTTATCCATTTCCTTTTAGGGCAAAAAGTACGAACACACTAGCTTAGTGCATTTTAGGAGTAGCTTCCTCTGCGAAGGTACTAAACCTCGACCTCATGTACAGACAACAATTTGAAGTGTGATATTTTTTATTGTGTTTGTCGGCCGCAATCCATTTGACAAATTTCCACAACAATCAATTTTAGCTTCAAAATTTAAACGTTAAACGTCCCAGTAAAACGTCTCAGGTGCTTGTAGCGCCTCCGGTTTCCTGGTTTGACACGGAGATTCAGCTTAAGGTGTTGCGGTGATTATTGCGACTTTTACGGCATAAGCACAGCAAGGGCTACTGTCCCAGCATGGGGGATGGAGCGCAGGGTCCTAAATTAAAGGGGCCTAACCTTAATACTGCTGGTATTTCACTGCCACCAGCGATGGAAAGTTAACCGTTTATCAAGAGCTAAACTAAAAATGGTTTACATATTTATTTACACTTAAACAGTTAATCGACTAGCAAACGAACTGAAGTTAAAAACTCCTGGTTTTTATTATAACATCAGAGAATATAAAAATTACACTTTACATTTGGTTTGCACGAGCAGCTTTTGAAATAAATTATTTAAAAGCACAAAGTTTGAATTTACAACATGTAATTCGTTTTCACAAGTTTTAACTAAAACGACGTTTGTGTTTCAGAATAAAACAACCACTTAATTTTTCGAATAGAAAAAGCAATACTGAACGCTCCGCAGAGTTGTCCGCAAGACTGAACAGCCCAGGCTGGTTACAGTCCATCAAACAGTATGTTTCAAACATGCATGAAAGATCAACCGTTTCACAGTTTTGTTTCTAAGTGATAAAACAGCCTTAAACCTCCCAGAGTTGCTGTTTACAAGTCAACTCCTCAAATTATAAAAGCCTCAGCTACTTATAAAGTCCGTCTGGAGTGAATAACCAATGAATCCCACTCAAAGATCAAACCGTCAGTTATTTGAATTAATGTTTAAAACAAATAAGAAAGAAGTTGGTTTTTAGAAAGAGTACCACTCTGACGTTATGGGGTGAGAAGCCTAAGATGCCGCTACAGGCGTCACCACCATAATATTCCCTAGCTAGAGAGAGTTTAAGTTACGTTTTTAAACTAAAATTTAGACTTGGGGGGTCCTAAATTAAATTTTCAAAAGCTAACAACAAAAATACGAACCACTACCATCGTGCCCGGCATGGCATCCCACGGACATGGCGGCTCCACTCCCGACTGGCGTGACCCTTCTCTAGCTTGAGATCTGTGAGCTGTGCTAACTATGCATTCTGGGGCTGGGGTTGTATGCTGGAGAGGGGGGAAAGCGCGGACGTCGAGGATAGCTGCGGGGGTCTGATTGGCCGAGGGCCTCGAGAACAATGGAAAGTGGGAGGAGAAGTCGGATGAACAAAGGAACTGGGTGCAGAGCCGTTTGAAGGAGTAGGGACATGTAAGACGGAAAAGGCCTGTTTTGAGTTTTACTGAATTGAACTTTCGGAAATAGGCCTTTATTTTGAATTATTGGCAATGGATTCCATATTTACATGATTGCAACGTGATTTGGCTCTTGTTAAAGCTTATTACTTGGCTTTGGGTAATGCATAGAACATTACTATTAAATTAAACAAGCTTTAACGGTAAACTGCAGTGTTAAACACCACAACTAGTTTTGGCTGGGGAGGGGGGCAAAAAGGGGTTTTCGAAGTTTTTGCACAGTTTGACTTACGGAATTGTTTGGAACCGATCTTTTTAAGAATTCTTTTGGTTTTAATAGTAGTACAAGCTAGCAGTAGCATTTGGTTGGGTCCAGTCGGGCTAAGAGGAGAACTAAAATAAACATATATACACTAAAATTCGTGTCCGGTAGAGTGCCGATGTCTAATTACTTGGACTAATGGCAGCGTTTCTGGGGGCAAAAGATTATCATAAAAAGGCTAAATAAATGAATAAATAGTCCAGCTCAGTTGTATGCTAAAACGCATAAAGTTAATTTAGAGGTTTGAATCTTAAAGTTAACGGACAATGTTTGATCTAAATGGAAATTTTTCATAGTAGTTGCGATCGTTCAAACAATGTAAAAAATATCACACTTCAAAAATGGTTGTCAGTACATGGGCACAAGGTTCAGTGCCTTTCTCCTAAAATACAACTAAGCTAGAGTTTGGGGCTTTATGCCCGAAAAGAAGAGTGATAAAATCAAAATATACAAATACATTTTATAACAATGGCGGCCAGGATGATAGCGCTGCTGGTTTTGAGGTGATCTTCAAATGTAGATTTGAGAGTTTTTCAGATGGAAAGTCCGGATTTGGGCTTCCCCATGAGTCTTGTATTTGGACAGGCTATTAAATGTCGAAGAGTTTGTAAGAATCGGACCATTATTGCAAAAACGGCTAGATATGCCTCGGCGAGGCATTTGGATGCCTTAAGAAAAAAAATTTCAATTTTTCCTTTTTGGGAAAAACAGGCGTTTTCGGTGGCGCTCGTTTACACGCCCCCGGACGCAGGATTTTATTCGGGGTTCCTGAGAACTCGGAATAAAAGCTATAATGTAAAGGTTAGTGCACACAAGATATGCAATGAACACAAGACCGCCAAAAATAAGCAAAAAAATTGACATGAAATAAAACACACTGTTTACATAAATGTTGACTTTGCCGTTTTGTATTTTTGGGGGACCAACGTTTTTGTGGCTTAGAGAACTTTAAGTAAAATAAAAGTTACAAGTTAAGAATTACTGTTTTTGCAACCATTAACTAAATACTGTCCGTGCTGCTTGGTGCAGGAATATCGTACAAGTATTTGAAAATGGGGCAAAAGGACATTTATCAAGAAACACACTAGTTTTTAAGTGAAAGTAGAAAGTTAGGGTTTTTGTAAAAGAATACTGTCAAATGAGGCGTCCCGCTGCTTAATCATTCGTTACGATAACTTTAGAAGAGAATATTCTGTGAACACGCAGAAGAACACCGGCTCTATTTAACAGCAACTAATACCACTAGAATGGTTTAAGGTTACCAAACAACTTGTTTACATATGCAATTTGGCACTGAAGGATTTTGAGATAAGACCCATAACTTAAATATAACAATACAACACTGGGAAGTTTTGTGGATAAAAACTAACAACCTTTTAACGTCAGAGTTGACCTTTCGCACTCAGAGGTGAGACAGACGGTTTTTTATAAAGAAAACCATTTCGTGTAAAACTTAAAGAAGAGCCAACCGGGGACAGATTGCAGCTCCCATAGAATATTCCTAATGAATATTTAATTAGTGTCGTTACAATCTTTGTCAATATTCTCCCACAAAGGGAGACGTTGATAGTGACAAAAAGAGTAAAGCATAGGCACTTAAAATTTAGGTGTGAAAGCCAAAACGGGAATTAACTGGGAGTTACTTCAGGATGAGCTCCCAACAGACCAAAATGACAAAATTAAAAATGCAGGTAAAAATAATTTTCAGTCAATTTGTACTGAAACGAAACGTTTAACAATTAAATGTTTAACGAAAATGCTGCCTTGATGCAGCAACACACACTAGATGCTTTCCAGGTGTGTCCAGTAGATTCTGAAGTTGTAAGATTCAAAATTCAGTAAATACACTATTTTAGGTTTGGTTGCTCCTAGATGGAGCCACGGTTGTAGCGACAAACTACACATTGTTTAAAGAAAACATGCACGGGAAATTTACTTGGTTAGATTTCCGGTTTACTTGCAACAAGAAAAAAAACTCTAATTTAGAGAAAACTAGTTTAGGTTAGGTATTAAACCTCCGTTTTATTGGAAACACCAATTCAGTGCTAGAGCCATAATAAATGCATTTATTTCCACCCTAGACTGACATAGAATTCACACTAAAACATCGGTCCTACTTTTAACAACAAAAAAAAAAAGGACTGGGGAAAAAACTACGTTTAAGTTTTTTATTTGCTTAACACACTGACTTTAAATTAGATTAAAATTCAGGCAACTTTACCAAACTCTGGGAAAAAATTAAAGCATATAGGGGGAACACTTTTAATGCCGACCTTTAAATTACTTGTTTCCAACTTATGATTGGGGGGAGTTAACTCGCGTAACTTAAGCCATTCGTCAAAGCTAAACTCGCCACTTCTGGGTTTATCTGACATGACTAAACTTTTGTTTATATCACTAGCTGACAAACTTCGTTTTATTTTGCCTGTACGAGGCAGGTTCAACGCATTTTTCGTTGCTTGTTTACTCCGACAAAGATGGCGACATTCCATCCACTGGTCAAGGGAGGGAACTTGGGTCTCATTATCTCGTAATGGGTTGACCTCCGAAGTTTTCAGCAGACCCCTTTCGTCTGCGCTTGTGGACTTAACGACGATTGGCGGGAGCACTGTGGGGGTTTGGGGCTTGACCAATTCTGCGGGGCTGGTTTGTCTACGGCGGTTTTTACGTTTCTTTGATTGACGTGGGCCGTTTCTGACGGGGGGCGTAGCCACCTCGGCTGGCACTGGAGAAAAATCACGGGGCGTGGCGATTTCTGGTCTGCGCTGTAGGTTTAATGAATCTAATCCTGTCACGCCCAAAACGACATCGTAGAACGAATTGTTGACCGGTGTAGTGCACGCTACTGTTTTTAACACGGTGCCATCATCTAACCTTAGGATTAGATTTGCTTGATCTAAAGTAAACACTTCGCTACACAAGTTAGTTTTACATTTAATCTTACGATTCTGGCGAGCCTGGCGTTAACTAGCGAAACTGTGCTTCCGGAGTCGCATAAAACATTAATTTTATTTTTCCCTATGCTACCGGACAGAGTACTAGCCTTAATAATTTTACTGGCATTTTTCCCAACTGGGACACATGCATTAACTTGCTGGGGTTTCGAGTTAAGCTCGGGGCATTCACTGCGAAAATGATGGGGAGAGTTACACACGTAGCAGCGCCTAACTCGATCTTGATTAAGGTTAGTTTTTTCACTAGCACTAATGTTTATGGCAGGGTCCCCTCCTGGGTTATCTGCTTTCACACTGACAGATCCGGCCGGATTAGCTGTCGTGTTGTGGTTACGGTTGTGACCACGCTGTTGACCAGTAGGTTTAGAACCTTGGTTCGACGCTACAACTATGGGCTGTGTTTTGGCTGCACGAGTGGCAGTTTCGTTAGCAATTTGTTTATTGCGGGTTGTGAACTCGTCACAAAGTTGGGCTGCCTCAGCCAACGTCCCTAACTTAATTTGATCAGGGATCCATTTCCTAAGTTGGGTAGGGCAAGATTTATAAAATTGCTCTAAAAGCATTAAATTGACAAGTTTGTCATAGTCCCGGTTAACTTTAGCTAAAGCTAACCAACGAGTGAACAACGTTTCTAGTTCAAACGCGTAGTCAAAAAACTGCTGATCTGCTTCTTTCTCTAGAGATCGAAACTGCGTTTGCACCGACTCTTTTGTCTGGACAAAACGGGCAAGCAATTTATTTTTAACTAAATCGTAGTCTTGCATTTCAGTGTCTGTGAGCTGATCGCAAACTTTAATGAAAACCTCTCCGACGAGGGGTTGGAGTCCCGTGACCCATTGATCTCTGGGGATCTTTTGACTAGACATTGTACGTTCAAAAATCTTAAGAAAACTGTTGATTTCAGTTTTAGGCGTCCAATTGTTGACGAGACGAACTACGTCCGCAACTTTACCATGTCTTGCAACTGGATTTGGGGGAGCTGGGGGAGCGCCGTTAGCTCCGTTTGGAGTGGGGTTAAGATTTAACGAAGCAGCGTTTAGCTTTGCTAGTTCTAGCTGCTTATCTAGTTTGGCTAGTTCCATTGCACTAGCGCGATCACTAATTTGGGCTTCTTGCTCCCTTTCTTGGGTTTTAAGCAAGGCTTCTCGGTCTCGAATTTGAGCCTCTTGATCTTTAAGAGCTAATTCATGAGCCCGGCGTTTTTCTGCATCCGCCACTTCTAAGGCTTTTAACTTTAACTCTTCTGCTTTAAGAAAAAGTTCGTTTTCCTTAACGGCTAATTCTTTTTTAGTTAAAAGGATAGCTTCTCTCTTTTCAATAGCGCTTGCTAATGCATCAGAGAGTTCGTTTAAGTCTAATTTGCCATCTTCGAGGGCTGCTCGTAAGATTTGTTGAGATTCGGTTCTAAAATCACTAACTGTAAAACCTAAGTTTAAACATGCCTTTTTGAGGTCTT
>JAHWFP010070905.1:0-13624 GCA_023313725.1 Lithobius niger
GCCGGGTATCCTAACCAATCTGGATTTTTTTTGCCAATGCCTTTACACGCCCCCACACAGGGGATTTTACTTAGGGTTCCTGTTGAACCCAAAGGAAAAGCTGGAAAAAAAAGCTAGTGCACACAGGAATGCTCTACACTTAGGTCGCCAAACCATGTAATCACAATTTGCATGAAAGGTCACAATTCAAGCAATCTCTTCTATTTTTGTAAAAAAAAAAATAAGAAGTCTAAAGTTTTGAGCTACTTAGTCCTAGCTCCGGATCGAGTACAAAGTTATATAAACACTACATATACAAAAATCAAAATGCCATTTTGTGTTTTTGGGGAGCTAACGTTTTTCCGGCTAAATCAATTTGAGTAAGAAATTACATTTTATAAAGAACACTATGTTGCAAAAATTAACAGGGTGCTTGTCCGCGCTGCGTCGTGCAGGAATATCGTACAGAGCACACAGGAAATTGGAGCAACTACATTAAAGTTAAAAACACTATTTTCGTAGTTGAATGAAAATTTTAAAGGTACATGTTAGGTTTTTGTAACTGTTAATTCAAATGAGATAATCGCAACATTTAATGCTCTAACTCGTCAGCCGTGCACAGAATGCTATTTTTATTTTTTAGGAAAGCATCGAAAAAAACCTCGAGGCGCACTCCTCAGGACCTAGCTTGCGATAAGGATCGGAATAGAGGGTACTATGAGCGCATGCGCAACTATCAGCTCTATTTAAAGTTAACAGATTACCACTGGGATGGTTTTAGGTTACCAAACAACTTGTTTTCCATGAAATTTTAACACCGAGGGGTTTTTGAGATAGGTCCCATAACTAAAAATACAAAATACAACGCTGGGAGGTTTTAATATGGATAATAACCAGCAACCTTTTAACGACAGAGTTGACCTTTTGCCCTCAGAGGTGAGACAGACAAATTTTTTTGAGGAAAAATGTTTCGTAAAAACCTTAAGAGGAGTTAGCCAGGAACCACTAGACTCCCGTAGATATTCCTAATGAATATTAATAATGTGTCGTACAATCTTTGTTAAAATTCTCCCACACAAGGAGACGTTGATAATGACAAAAAGAGCAAACATAGGCACTTAAATTTTAGGTGTAAGAGTCCGAAATGGGAAAAGCTGACAGTTTCTTTGAGAGAGGTTGCCCTGACAACGTACCTCTTAACCATTAAAGAAAATTTTTAAGAGAAAAAAAATGTAGAGCAAAATCTTTGGCTCCACTACTTGTTTAGCCTTTAAAGGTGAAAACTCAACTTGTTAGTTTAAACAAAATACCGACTTAAGGTATCTGCATTTAAATGGAACTTTCCAGGTTTGTATCTGACTATGTAGTCGTAGTCTTGAAGGGTGAGGCTCCACCTAAGCAATCTGGGATTTTTGCCAGACATTTGCTTGAGCCAATGCAGCGGGTTATGATCGGATTCTATGACAAATTTCGTACCATAGATGTACGGACGCAATTTGCCAACGGACCAGATCAAACACGCGCACTCCTTTTCAGTCGTCCCATAATTCTGCTCACGGGCTGTCAACTTACGTGAGACGTAAAGACAGGGATGTTCGTCATCTTCAAACTTCTGGGATAAAACGCAACCCATGCCACGTTCTGAACAGTCACACTGTAAAACGAAGGTCTGACTGAAGTCGGGTGCTCTTAGTACGGGAAACGTCACTAAGGCTTGTTTCAAAGTGTCAAACGCAGTTTGTTTTGACTGATCCCACAAAACAGGATCTGGGGCTTCTTTTTTCAAGGAGTCTGTGAGGCTAGCACAGATTTCTGAGTACTGTTTTATGTACCTTTGGTAGTATCCTACCAGGCCAAGGAAAGATCAAACATCTTTCTTAGTTTGTGGTCTTGCGAATCTTTGCACGGCCAAAACTTTAACTTCAGAAGGGGTGCGGGACCCATTTCCTACCTCGTGGCCCAAGAAAGTAGCCTTGTTACAAGTAACCTGCGACTTTTTTGCATTTACTGTAAGCCCGGCTTTCCTGACCGCAAGGAGAAAAGAGTGGACATTGTCGAGATGTTGTTGCCATGTTTCGGCTCCAACGGCGGTGTCATCTTGAAATGGGGTAACAAATTCCTCCATTCCACGTGTGATGCCATCCATAAGTTTTTGGAAACAAAATGGGGCGTTCTTCATTCCCATGTTCATCATGAGAGGGGCGTACTTCCCAATGGGGGTAGTAATGGTGGCTGCTAAAGAAGCCTGAGGTGTGAGTCGAACCTGCCAGAAGCCTCTGTTCAGGTCGAAAATGGAGATATACTTCCATTTGGCTGCTCGCTCTATACATTCCTCAATGTTGGGAATTGGATAGTCTTTTGTTACGGTGTTACTGTTCAGCTCACGGTAGTCAGCTACCGGACGAGGACTAGCGTCTTCTTTCTGAACAATGATCATTGGTGACCCGTGAGGAGAGTCAGTCTCAACAATCAAGCCAAGACCCAGCATTCGTTGAATCTCGGTAACAATCAAATCCCTCTCAAATTTCGCATGGCGATAATATTTGCAGGGTTTGACGTTGGAGTCAATAAGTTCCACGTCATGTGTCACAAGGTCTGTTCGACCTAGCAAAGTGGAGAAAACTCCATGCACTTGGTCAAATACAGTGAGTAGTTCACTCTTCTGCAATTCGGTTAAAGAGCCTAATTTTTTTAAAAAGCCCATGGCTTCCTTAGAGGTAAGGTGGCCATCACCAGGCTGGCCTGTCCAGACATGGTCGGGGGGGTGACATTTCACGTTCGTCAGAGAAAGAATAATTGGTGGCTCCTTCTCTCGGCAGATATGGTTTGAGAAGGTTTACATGATAAATGGTTTCTTTATGAACACCAAACGACTTCTTGATAAGATAGTTTGTACCGGACAATCGTTTCAATACTTCACATGGGCCATCCCAATAAATATCTAATTTATTGGCCCGGGAAGGCTTAAGGACCAGAACCTTGTCTCCTTCCTTGAACTTACGTTCTACTGCCTTTGCGTCGTAATAGGTTTTATTTTTAACCTGACTTTTAGTCATGTTTTCCAGTGCAAGCTCACGAGAATACTTGAATCGTTGGAGCAAGTCCAAGATGTATTCAAGAACTGATGGATGAACGTTAGGCTCAATCCATTGGCTTTTAACCAGCTCCAGTGGGCCTTTGATGTTGCGGCCGTAAACAAGCTCAGCTGGAGTGAAGCCCGTGCTCTCATGTGGAGCAGTTCGAAGAGCAAACATTGCTCCTGGTAAGCACCTCTCCCAGTCCTCAGGATGCTCATGGCACACTGCACGCAACACAGCTTTTAGTGTGCGATGGAAGCGTTCGACGCTGTTTGATTGGGGGTGATTCACGCTGGAATTGATACATTTAATTCCACACTTTTCTAAAAACAACGTGGTGAGTTCAGAGACGAAGGGTGAGCCCAGGTCGGACTGGAGCTCTCCTGGATAGCCTAGTCGGGAAAAGATTTGCAAAAGTGCATCCACTACACTTTGGCTGTTTGCCTCTTTAAGGGGAACCGCTTCCGGGAATTTTGTTGCAGGGTCAAACAATGAAAGTATATACTTATACCCAGCCTTACTAGTAGGCTTGATGGGCCCAACAATGTCAATAATGTACCTGTTGAACGGCTCACCATCCATGGGCACGAGCACCATGGGAGCAACAAATTTGTGTCCCGTTTTGCCAGTCTTTTGGCATGTGAGACAGGTTTGCACGTATTGTCCAATATCGGTGAAACAATGCGGCCAATAGAAATTTGTCAACACACGATCTTTTGTTTTTGATCTACCCAAATGGCCTGCCCATGCATTTGCATGTGCTGTGTCTAAGACAAAATTTCGGCACTCTTTCGGAAGCACTAGCTGTCTCTCTATTAACGGCTTACCGGAAGTACCAAAGGGCTTTCTAAAAAGCAATCCCCTATCAACGAAAAACTGTTTGTTTTCGTCCTGCTGCTCGACAGGGAGTTCAGCAGTTTTCCAACATTGCTTCAACGTCGGACACTCAAGTTGTAACTTGGCAAACGTGGGTTTATCAATATTTAACAATTTTGAAAACTGTTCTGTTTGGGGCCCTAAAATAGCAGAATCAAGACTATCTACCCTAGGATTGATAAAACCCTCTGTTACTGCTCGTGGAGTAACCACACGCTGGTCAGAGTCACTGTCTGTACCGTCATCACTACTGGATGCTGCTTCACGATAATCAAGTTTAACAATCGGAAGTTGTTGTTCACTACGTGTTTGTGACCGGGTAACTGCGTTAGCAAACGGGGGTAACGGTTTTAATCCCCGTCCTTCCAGAACAGTCTGGGAAGGAATACCAAGGAGCATCTGGAAATGATCTCCCATGTGATCTGAGACTAAGGCCTCTGTAGATAAAGGCCCAAAGGGTGTTTGCACATCGATTTTTGCGATGGCGTGAGCTGTAGTCTGCTCTGTGAGAGCGTTGCTACAGTGCGTATACTCACCAGTGAATTGATGAGGTTTGACCAAATTTCGGGAAATGACATCGTGGGTTGACCCAGTGTCTCTTAGCACTAAACATTTAGCACCGTTAACACTCCACTCATGGATGTGCTTAGACAAAACAAGTTCAGGGGGCTGACTGTGAATAAAATTACAGCTAGACTGGGAGTCGGGTTTTGACTCGGGATTGGCCGCCATGTGAGCTGCACGTGCCCGACAATCTCGGATCATATGGCCGGGACGTTTACAAAAAAAACACGTGCCCTCTCCACGAGGTTGACGTGGCTGATCAAATGCATGTCTAGCATTGTTGTTGCTAAAGGAATTTCCCACTGGGGATTCCCGTCTGTCATCCATAGAACCAGCCGGTTTAGCTATGGGTTGGTGATTACGGTTACCACCACGAAAGTTAGATGGGGCTTTAGAAGCTTGTCCACCTGGCTGTGCGACAGTTTGCACTTTACCTGTTTTGGAAGCAACGTCAGCCGAAATTTGCTTGTTGCGTGTTGTGAATTCATCACATAATTTAGCTGCCTCTTGCAGCGTCCCCGTTTTGATTCGGTCGGGCAACCACTTCCGGAGTACTACCGGGCACGATTTAGTAAATTGTTCTAACAACACTAAATTAGCTAACCGGTCAAAATCCTGGTTAACACCAGCTAGGGACCGTTTGCACTAGTAAAGTAGTCACAAGTTATGTTTCTAAAGCCAATGCTGAAGATCAAACTAACTATGGTAAACCTGGTACACAACCTAAAAGAAGTCTAAGCTCTACGATTTGAACCATTTGAGTATTTAGATGAACCTTTGTTCAACATAAATAAGAAAAAAAGCCGGTTTTTAGGAAGGGGACCTTAAACCCTTAAGTTGTGGTAGTTCTAGGCCAGAAATGCCGATGGCGGTTAACTGATCCACAATCATTCTCACGTAAGAGGTTAAGTTTAGATTTATGAACTATAAATTTAGAATTTGGGTCTAAAAGAATACTTTCAATAAAAAAACTTAGTTACCAACGAACTGCTACCTTGCCCGGCATGGCAACAAACGGACCCGTGCGGACATCTCCACTCCGACCGGCGTAGCAACCTCTAGCCTCTGAGATCTTTGAGCAGTGCTAACGATTGAGTCTGGAGCTGGGGTTATATACTCATTACCGGAAGTCGGCGCGGACGCCGAGGATAGCTGCGGAGGGGGCGTGCGGGGAAGAGGAGGCGGACATCTTGGAGGAGGAGAGACTGACCTAGATCGGCCGAGCTGTCACCACCGGAAGTTGGAGTGGCAGCGCGGACGACCGGGGTAGCTTGAGCGCTCTGACTGGCTGACGGAATTGGAGTATTGTTTTGGTTGGATGGATTTGAATTGACAAAGGGAATTGCCGACTTGGAAACTTAGAGGCCTGGCTTTGAAGGTGCAAGTGAGTTTTCAACTCATAACAACGTGATTAGGCCTATGTTCAAAACTACGACGTTAGACATCGCACTATTGAAGGAGGTGGGGGGGGGACGGAGTTTGCTATTAAAATCCACATTCAAGTTTAATAGAAGGATGGTTTCTGCTCTGGTGCAATAGTAGATAGTAAAGGCTTTAATTACAACTGGTTGAGGTTGCCATGGTCGGAGCTCTGAAATAAATACAAGATAAACTCTTTTTGGAGAAAATGTCCGGTAAAATAAAATAGTAAAAAAAATGCCGTTTTGGACAAGGTAGAGTTTGTGGGAAGAAGTTACGTTACTGAATTGCTTTTATAAGCACTAGGCAGAGGATTAAAATAAACCAGCTAGTTTGTAGATGCTACAACTCTTTTTAGGTTTACAACATTATTGCGTCTGCAAGTAATGAAATAAAAATGCAATCGATGTTTTCATAACAAACCAAGACTAGTATTTGAGTTCAAAATAAAAACGCAGAGTGTGAATACATATATGTGGTTCCTACAACAAACACTAAACTGGTCGACTTTATGCCTGGAAAAAATATAAATTACAAATTTACAAGTTTGCTGTTGTGGAAAATGGCGATCGGCGATTGCGTGCGGTGCGCTCAGTTTGGAGCGTTTTTCAAATAGCTGTAGGTATTTGTAGAGGACGAAATTTGGAGTTCTGTTTTCACAGGAATAGAGATAAAGTCTGTGGCTATTAAGAGGTGAAGACTGCGATCGTTTCTGTCCATTTTCCTGGGAATTACAAGATTTGAAGTAAAATGGATTAAGCACTTAGGCCTACGGCGCTAAGAGAGAAAAATAAATTGGTTTCCCCGAGTTTTTGATCTTTGGTGCCGGGTATCCTAACCAATCTGGATTTTTTTTGCCAATGCCTTTACAGGAATTTTGCCAAAATATGACGCTAAACGTGGTAAAGCTAACGTGCGATCTGGCAAAGCAAGTTTTTGCTGGTGCCATTCGACGTTTGAGTACAAATCAAGCATTAATTTATTTGCATCTTCTTCTGAAAATAATGAAACGCATTTTACGTTTAAAGAATGAGTATTATTTACCTCATTAGTTTGATTAACAGGAGTTTGAGCTTGAACTGAGCCGACGTGTGGATTTTGATCGTCATTATTGCTCTGTTCGACTGATTTAAGTTTAGTTCTGAATCCCTGAACACACCATATCTAGATGGAGCACAATCTATGGAATGCGGAAGCGGAACGTGATGTAGGTCAGAGCCAAAAGGAACATACAGATGGACAATTTGGCACAAGAACTCGTCATGGCGAGTTCCCTGTTTCGTCTGCAGAAGTCAACCTCGTCGTTCAGGTTGCCTCGTGGTAGGGCATTGGTGTTCGAGTCTTGTCGTTCTGTCGTGTTATATATTATTATTATTCTTTTTTTTTCTTAGTTAAGTTTGGCGAAGAATCGTGGTACAGATTTCAAAGTGGAACCGCAGGCAAAGAACACACAGAACACTGAAGCAGAACCCCTCGCGGACGGATCAAAAGAAAGTCGTGCGGAAAACAGAAACAAATTATTCATCATGAGGACCTACTGGAGGACCCGAAGCCAAGTGCGACGCCCTTAGCCCGTCGTCGGCAGGGGGAGCATGGCAGATCTCTTGTAGAGATGTTAGAATGTTGGGTGATGCCCCGAAAGACTGGGATAAAGAATGAGGCATCGTCGAATTGCCAGGTATATGTAGAGAGCTGCTGGCGGAGCGGTAGCGACCCTTGACCAGACGGTAACCAGCGGGCAGTCTGTAGAAGGAGCTGATATAAGATCGGGGGACCCGGAATCAGGTTGGGCAAGGGGAGGTGGGGTAGGCGAGCGAGAGGCCGTGGCAGACTGGTCACGGAACGGGGTTGGCAGTGGTGAACGGGCATCATGTGGAGGTGCCACAGTCGGGCTGGTCGGTCTCGCTAAAGATAAAGGTGGACAAGAACGTGGAGAATGGATGCAAAGGCTAGTCGGTCAGCAGTGAAGATGCCTAGCTCGCGAACGCGAACAATAAAACGTTTGCCAAGGTGGTGAAGTAGGGATAGAAGAAACCCAAGGCATCTTACTTTTCAATAGTAATAGTCAACACGTACAGCGCGGTGCCGGTCCTGCAGACGTTCCAGATCGTCAGTTAAGGTCACATTTGAGGTTTGGAGTGAAAGGTTTTCATCCTGCTAAGCTGCAAAGGAATCGGCAGCCGTGCATTGTGAACGTAACTCGGTGTTTTCGGCGCGGAGAGACGAAAGTTGGGTGGAGATGCCTCTGGGACCGAAAGAACAAACCTGATGTTTGCGTCCACATTCGCCATATCGCGAACAGAAAGGTCTAGGCCGGGAGTAAGGGCCGCGCGAAGGACGGAAGCTAAAGTAAAATGAGGCGGCTCAGATAAGGGCAGTGTCGAAGCCGGAGAGATCATCGTCGTCAGTCTAGGTCGTCAGTCAGAAGCGCAGCATCGCCGGACAGCGGCGGAACCGTCGGTGGAACGGTGTCAGGTAGCGGAATTGCTGGGAGCGGATGCGAAGATGGTCGAGGAATGACAAGAGAAACCATTTGCAAAGACGAAGATTTAAAGGGGCGCATGGTTTTGATGCGAAGACCCGATGTCCGGGCAGCAGTTTTAGGAGGCGCGTGACGCTCAGAACGAACATCTGACGGACCAGCTATGGCGATAATTTTGGAGGCAGGGTACAGCGGAGAGCGGAACGTCGATGTTGAGAGTGAATGGAGATGGTGGGAAGGTGCCAGAGGAAACCGTCGTGGAGACTGCCGGTAAGGAAACTGGATGCTTCTTCGAAATTGAGCGAAGGGCAGATTTGGGCGATCCCGAGGTAGAAGGTGAGGAACGGGACCGTTCAGTGGCCAACTACCGCATCCTGCGAGCAGCCCGCACACGCGACTCATTCTGCTTTTCGCAGTTCAGGCGCCACTTCTTTGCGGAGATGGTGAGACAGATTACGCAGTGAAGGGCAAGGCCATTACACTTCCTATGATGTTGGGGATCGAAGTGCACTTGTTGTCCTGTGAACCGAATGCATCCGCACAGTGTTGGGTCTGGTACATTAGGTACTTGAACAGGCGGAACGGGATCTTCGGAGGAAGAGGAGTCAGAAGACATGGTATCGAAATCAAGAAACAGGACAGGATCGGCTGGTGTAGACACAACGGAAAGGACAAACCGACTGGTTGCTGTTGTGGAAGCTACTCAATAGATGTCAGTAGCTTCCTTCTGTACAACCGGATGTAGCAATGCATCCGGAAACGATACATAAAGCTCGTAGTGCTTAACATGTCGACACGTGTACTTTATGTCTCCCACACAATCCGCCCTCATCTTAAGTTTAATCATAAGTAGAAAATACAACATGGTGTCAGAAGTGGACCTGCCCTACTAAACCAGCTCTCAAAGCCAAAACGATCGCTGTTCTGAAGTAAGTGGACGACATTTTGGACTCTGATCACCACTTGTACACCACGAGACACTTCGTTTACACGTAATGGCTGCCAACAACGGAATTCCTGCACCGGAGCAATTTGACTTCGAGGATCCCGCCAAATGGGAAAGGTGGATCGATCGATTCCAACATTATAGACTGGTAAGCGGTTTGGCAGAAAAGGGTGGAGAAATACAAGTATCCTCATTAGTTTACTGCATGGGAGAGAAAGCAAGCGATATTTTTCGCGCTTTCCAACTAAGTGATGCCGATAAAAAGAACTACGAAATTGTCCTGAATAAATTCAAGAATCATTTTGAACCGAAAGTAAATACGATTTTTGAGAGAGCCAAGTTAAATGTCCTGATGCAACAGCCCGGACAATCGACCAACGATTTCGCGTTCGCATTAAAAACCCAAGCAGCAAGGTGTGGTTACGATACCACGGCTCACAGAGATGAGCACACGCGTGATCGTTTTGTTGTGGGAATTTTGGATAAAAAGCTCTCCAAAAAGCTACAACTCGATGCCAAACTAACTTTAGCAACAGCCGTTGAAACCGCGCTTCTCTCCGAAACTGTGGAGCATCAGCAAGCTTTATTAACAAATAATTTCAAATCTTCAAGTGACACAGACGAAGTGCACAGAGTGAGAGCGAAATTCAAGAATTATCCAAAACGAAACGGAAACTCGGGCAATCATGAAAACCTGAACCAAGCAAGTAACGCCACCTACCGGCAACCAATCCAAACAAAACCAAGTGCATCAAGGGAAACAAAAGACGATCGACGATGCGGTTGGTGTGGCTACACGTCCGTTCATACAAGAAAAGATTGCCCAGCAAAGGAGAAAATCTGCTCCATATGCAAAAAGAAAGGACATTTTGGTGCTGTATGTCGCCAGAAAAACACAAATAACGTGAAACAAATAAACATGGAAGAAAACGATGCAAACACGCTATTTTTAGGATCAATTGAGGCAAGAGTGATCGACCGGAAATCATCACGTAAACACTTCGAAGTAAACATTGCCATGTGCGACCAAGTGACTCGATTTTTTGCGGATTCTGGAGCAGATATTACAGTTTTGCCCAAGAAATTATACAATCCAGGGACAATGCCAATACTGGAAACTCCTTCAAAACAGCTGACAGCACATGGAGGTAGCAAATTAGCACTGGTAGGTCAGTTTATTACAACGTTACACTACAAGAATAATTCGACATTAGAAGAAATATGCGTTATTGACACTGACGATTGTCCATTATTAGGCAGAGATGCTGCGTTAGAATTAGGACTAATGCAACGCATTAATAAGGTGATCGAAACAGATTATATTGATAAATACAAACACATGTTTCAAGGGTTGGGTTTAATAAAAGGCCCTCCGTACACAATTAAGTTGAAAACGGACACAAACCCAAGACCACTAAAAGCACCAAAAAGAATTCCATTTGCCCTAAGGGACAAAGTTAAAGAAGAGCTTGACCGGATGGAGAAGATGGGTGTTATCAGAAGAGTGTTTGAACCAACTGAAAGATGTGCAGGAATGGTTCTGGCACCTAAACCTGATGGACAAATTAGAATTTGCGCAGACTTTGTGGATTTAAATGAAGATTTGGTGAGTGACCGTACTATACTTCCTACAGTGGACGAATGTTTGGGAAAACTCGCAGGGGCCACAGTATTTACTAAACTGGATGCTAATCATTTATTCTGGCAAGCAGCTTTGAATGAGGAGTCACAATTACTCACAACATTCATCACACCATGGGGCCGATACTGCTTCCAGCGCATTCCTTTTGGGATTAAGTGTGCGCCAGAATATTTCCAGGCAACAATGCAGCGCATTCTGGAAAACAAACCCGCAGAGCCACTCCTAGATGACATCATTATTGCAGGAAAAGACACAAGAGACCATGACAAAAAGTTAGAGACTGTCATGGAAACGCTGCAAGAAAATGGCATCACACTTAACAAAAACAAGTGTGAATTTGCAAAAGATGAAATCAGATTCCTTGGACATGTTGTTAACCCCAAAGGTGTACACGTTGATCCAAAGAAGGTCGAAGCCATCGTTCGCTACGAACCCCCTAAAGATAAGCACGAATTACTACGTTATCTAGGAATGGTGAACCAACTAGGCAAGTTCATACCAGAACTAGCAGAAAACACACACCCGCTGCGTACACTGCTCAGCAAGAAAAATGAATGGACTTGGTCAAGAGACCAACAGAATGCTTTTGCCAAAATCCAAGAAGCGCTGACCTCACCACCAGTCTTGGGACACTACGATCCTAAGAGCGAAACGAGAGTTTCGGCGGATGCCTCGTCCTTTGGTTTGGGTTCTGTTCTCTTGCAGAAGAAAAAACAGGACGGCAGCGAAGAAGTTTGGCAACCAATTGCATACGCTTCAAGGGCTCTTAGCGACACAGAGTCTAGGTATGCTCAAATTGAGAAAGAGGCTCTGGCAATTACCTGGGCAGTGGAGCGATTCACCGACTACCTGATTGGAATCGAGTTTACGATCGAAACCGACCACAAACCACTTCTTCCAATCTTGACAACCAAGTACATAGCAGACCTCTCCGCCAGACTGCAAAGATTCAAAATGAGACTGGCGCCCTACACATACAAAGTTATCTATGTGCCAGGAACCGCTCTAAAAACAGCCGATGCACTACCAAGAGCGCCAGTTGAACATTTTAGTAACGAAGTGGACATCTTGAAGGAAGATGATATCGAATGCCACGTACAAAATGTGATGGCAGGTATGCCTGCTACGGACAGAAAGCTCGAGGAGATTAGAACTGCACAAGCAGACGACGAAACCTGCAAAGTTGTGAGACAGTATGTGGAAAAAGGCTGGCCTACACACAGAAAGTCAGTCAACCCACTGGCACTACCATACTGGCCTGCACGAAATGAAATAAGTGAACAGACAAATATACTTACTAGGAACAACAAACTTGTCATTCCAAGTTCCTTGCAAACAGAGATGCTGAAACTTGTTCACCATGGTCACATGGGTATACAGCGATCAAGACAGCGAGCTAATGAAACACTATGGTGGCCTGGAATGGCAAAACAAATTGAAGAAATCACCAAAATGTGTGAAACCTGCGTGAAAACAAAATCACCGCCAAGGGAACCCCTCATCACGACGGAACTCCCAGAAGGACCATGGCAAGCCTTGGCTGCAGATCTGTTTCTTCTAAAGAAACGAGAGTATCTGATGATTACGGACTACTACTCAAGATTTCCAGAAATAGCCATACTGCAGACAACCACAACTTCGGGAGTCATTGAGGTAGCCAAATCCATATTCTCAAGACATGGCTATCCACTAGTTTTGAGATCGGACAATGGACCACAATTCTCATCGCAAGAATTCAAGCAGTGGGCAAATGAAAAAGGTTTTCAACATGTAACTAGCAGTCCTCATCTGCCACGCAGCAATGGCCAAGTAGAAGCAGCGATCAAGACGGTAAAGAACCTCCTTACCAAAGCGGACGACCCTTATGAAACACTCTTAACATACAGGGCCACCCCGGGAGAAACAGGATACAGCCCAGCTAAACTGCTTTACTCGCGACAAATCCGTTCTTCTTTACCATGCTTGCATGAGACATTAAAACCTAGCCTACCTAATTATCATCAAGTTCGCCAGAGAGATGAGCAAAGCAAACAGCGACAAAAGATAGCCTACAACCGCCGTCACCGTACTCAAAACAGGAGTGACCTGCCAACAGGGTCTAGAATGTGGATAACCGATTTACATCGAGAAGGGCAAATTGTGAAGAAAGATGATACACCTAGATCGTATATTGTCAAAACCGATCAAGGTACCATTCGACGTGCTTCGCAGCATTTGCAGGCCCTGCCGCCGAGAAATGCACAAGCCGTGATAGCGGCTCCTCCACGAACCCTGAATTTTGGTGTTCCTACAAGCGCAGCGGCGTGGTGGGATAACGAAGTAGATGTTCCTCAGGCACAAGATGGAATAGCAGCCAGCAGTCCCATGGGCTCACCAAGAGACTGTGCATCCAATTCATCAGCAGAAAAGGGAGAACCACAGACTTCTGCGGTTGCAACCAGGTGTGGCCGAAGAGTGGCACCGCCAAAGAAACTAGACTTATAAGACCCATAATGTCAATCAATGTTTTGTAAAAAAAAAGGGAGATGTTGTGGAAGCTACTCAATAGATGTCAGTAGCTTCCTTCTGTACAACCGGATGTAGCAATGCATACGGAAACGATATATAAAGCTCGTAGTGCTTAACATGTCGACACGTGT
>JAHWFP010070906.1:0-13662 GCA_023313725.1 Lithobius niger
ATTGACGGCTATCGCGCACCATGCAATCATTTAGCATACCCTCAAAAGCCATACCAACACACTTATTCTTTTGCCCTTCCCTGTAATAGTGGACGATTTCAGTACTTTTGAAGCCAAACTTGTATAAAAATGTATTATTTATTGTTTCTTTAGAAATGTTGATAGCATTTTTTTTTATTGCCTGTAGTATACGTAGGATTTGTTGGGAAATCTGGTAGCATTTTTCAAATTTCTCATGTCACCGGTCTCCTACAAGAAAATCTGTATCGGCACTCTGCTATTATGTAGGCCATGGTTTTCCCACTCGAAGTATTATTGGCTACCAAGGTTGGCTGCAACCAGGACCTAAAGGAGTAAAATAGGCCTGGTCAGTTCAATGGGGATGGTTAAGCAATGGTCAGTGAGAGTGGAGTGGATGTCCAACCGATTGATGGGCGAGATTAAGCGGCTGCCTTGGCCTCTCATTAACCGAACGGGCGCTCAACGAGCCATTTGGCGCAGAGGGGCGCTCCGTTCTCTGATCCCAAACTGACCTTTGTCCACTGGACAATGGTTGAGAGTGAGCAGGCTACGACCCCGACAAATAGTACTGACCCCCGCCCGTAATGATGCTCTTTCCCACCTCGCGTCTCCGCTGGACACCACTTTGCTGACCAGTTGACCAATACCCTTCCGTCCAGCACAGACAGCTGTAGCTTTTGAAGAAGAATATAGAAATGCTCTTATTGTGGCAACAACTCTATAGGCCTATACTCTTGGTGGACGATGTATAGGATTCGTTTGTGTACACAACAGCCCTCGCTGGCTACCATAAACTACCATAAACCCAGAACCTGTAATGGTATTAGAGAAGCCGCCTCATTTTCCAGAACGCTCGGCCTTAGAATGTAGTGATATCATGAAACTAAGAAAAGGCCGCCAAGATTTACCCTCTTAACCTGCCTACTAGGCCGTATCACCCTCTTGCCAGGAGTGCATGAAAAATAAGGACGGTGTTTTTACAGGATTCCACAATCATGGAATATTTAGATTTCGTGATTAAGCGCAGAAAATATTCTGTCAAAGATCACGTGACGTATAAGATTTACGTTACGTTTTTCACCACCAAATTTCAGGTTTTCCGTGGAAAATGGCAAATTTTCGTGGAATGTCATGGATTTCGATCGGTTTGATCGTGTTTTTGACTTTTTTTTTTAGCTGAAAAACACACAGAAGCATTTTATAATAACATGAGCTGAGAAGACATCTTTCAGAATATTAGCGTTTATTTTTGCTTTTAAAATTGCGTTTAATTAAATAGCTAAAGCCCACCTTTTTTAGTCTTCTGTACAGCTGTACCGGCTGAGAAGACTATTGCAACGACTTTGTCCATCCGTCCGTCCAACGCTTTTTTCAACTTCGCAACGGTACCAGATAGAGACGACCATTGTTTACAACGTTATATTCAGTGTGAGAAGTTAGTCAAAATCACATGGTAAATTAAAACGTCGTTACTTCCTCATAGCTAATAGACTTCTTCGACGTAACTAAATTAAATAATAACATTTGATCGTCGAATTAAAATTCTAAATTAAAATCCTCAATAAAAACAAATGGATTTTAGCTTCGTTTAAATAGTCTCGTCGCATTGTTGCATGAATGAATAGGCTTACCGTCGAACCAAATTCTCCATTAGGCCTATCTTCTACTTACGAAATTAAAACTGCACATTTAAAATTAGGTCTAAAAAATGAAAATTAGGCCTAAAATCATGTTACCATGGCAACGTCAAGTTGCTACGAGTCGCTATTGGGTTCATCAACGGCGTCTCTCTCGTCACTTCCCTACTACCACTGATCTATATAGGCTACGTTGCGCGTTACATTGTAACACTTTAACTGTGTGCCTGAAGGCGCACCGTGTTGCAAAAATGAATAGGCTTACTATACAATCCATATCGCTGTTAGCTGCTTACTTACGAAATTAAAACTTCTGGTTAAAATTAGGCCTAAAAGCTGACATTTACGCCTAAAATGTAAAACAGGCCTAAAAGCTAACATATTTTTAACCGGCAATTGTGATGGCTACTGCTTTTAGATTAGTATAATAGAGATAGCTGTTGTAGTGCATGATAGAGGTGTGCATCTCAACATTGGACGTGGAGAAACTGTACAGAAGATCTGTGCGACTATGCAGTCGCTGTAGCCGCTTGTTTTTACAGTGAACGATTTGGATTTTTTTTTCTATTTAAAAGATTTTTCTGTTCGTCTTTTTAGATCAACCGTGCTATATGTTGCAGTATAAGGCTACAATTTGGCTATTTCATATCCGCTTTTAAGAAAGGCAAAGTGTCGGCTTCGCGTAAACAAAATTACACTTTGAAAAATAAAATGACGTATTTAAGTTAAGCAATTACAGAATTAGCAATTTGAGCAACTTTATGGGCGCTTATGAAGAAACGAAACGAGCCATTGTCATGGAGACTTACTTGGTAAACATCGTAAAAACTGGTCGTAAATTTGGAGATTTTATTCTAACGATGTGTTCCCGTAGTTCTCAAACAATCACCCAACTACATGACTGACAGGTTTAAAAACAGTAACGCTGTTCCATCTTACGAAAGTATTAACGTAATAAGCCACTTAAAACTGATAGGTTTTTTTTGAAAAAGTCTTGTAAAGCGTATATCCTATAGAAAGGTCGTGCAACCAAGATGGCCGACCGTTGTTATGTTCCTCTGTTTATGTTGATGAGTGATTGTCATCCGGCTTACACACTCAAGAAGCAAAAAGGGCTTAACATACAAATGATTCTTAATAATCTCCGGCGATCTTCAACATCTTGATGTCAGCAAACGGAAAACGGCAACTTATTTGCTCAATGTAACTATTGTGTGCGCGGTGCAAGTATTTTGTGAGCGGCTACGTTTTCCTGGATGGGGTGGCTTTAATCGATGGCCGCCATTGATTTTGTAGCCATCTTGGATATCAACAAGGCACTCCGCTACTGAAAACGTACAATCGATCATCTGTGTTCGTTCTGTGGAGAACTCAAGATAGGCCGCGGACACTATATAATCCCAGTGAATGTTGCCGAAGGGACCGGATATAATTTATGGCCGGAGAGGGGGGGGGGGGGGGGGGGAAAAAAAAAAAAAATAACCACCAAAATTTCGTTGACCTCCCCATCTCCCCACTTCGAGACCCTGAAAAAATTCTTGATCACACCAACTCCAGGTCCAAAAATAATGTGCTCCCCACCCCCGAAAAAATTAGCGGCTTTCCTATGCCTATTGAGACTGTCTGCAGATGATTTCCTGTAGCCAAATTAAGTAAGTAGCACTCCGCACCGACAAGTTACCACTAGTTGCAAGGAAAAAGTGTCTCATTGGGTCAAAAATGTTTTATAAAACACCGATGTTCGTTACACCCATCTTGTGTCAAGTTCATACAATGTGTGATGAACACACTGTTTGATTGTATGCCCGCATCTGCAACGTCAGGACCTGATAGACAGACGAAGGTAAGAAATCTGGCTACAAGGCTCTTCTACACAGTTTGCTGAAAAAAAATATATACTTGTATTGGTATACTACTAACTTCAAAACCTTGTACACTCGCATCTTCGGGGTCTGGGGAGCTTTCTCCCACCCCCAATCCCTAGAAGCTGAGGCATTTTTAGAAATTTTGACTGCTGAAAGTGTCATTTTTTGAGGTTCAAAAATAACTTTTTTTGTTCCAATGTGGTCAGTGTTTTTTGTCTGCCTTCTTGACGGGACCTGAAAAATTGATGACCCCCCCCCCCTCGAGAGGGACCATAAAATTCATGAGCCTCCAATTTCCTCCTCCCCCCTCCCAGTGTTAAATATTGACCGATCCCCAATTTGACGTCATCTAACTGAGCGTTAACACCACCTAGTCACTGAAGAAATTGATCGGACCTTTTCAAATAAATGAGCAGGGAACCCTATCAAATTTCCTACGTCATCAGTCGGTGCTGGCGTGGATAGGGTGAAAGACTATCTTCCTTCAGCGGTTGTGGCATTCTGTAAGGAACTTAGGATTGACCTATGTTGCTATCGGTCGGATCGAGTTTGGCAATAAAAATAAATGTCGATACCGGTACTACGTTTTGGTCTAGCGCAACGCTTTAGCTTATAAAAACTCGGAAGTTACCATATTTATTTCCTAGAGGAGCCCGGATGGTGTTAGATGCAAACCCACCAACTAATGGAATCCCACCAAAAAAAGGAAACCTACACCAATCAGATTTTTGCGCATACTGACTCACACACGCTGATTTTCGTTCGCTTCGCTCACTCAATCAGCGATCCCAAGCCTGACACAGCCAGGACCCCTTTCCGCGCCCGATCTCCAAGCACTGTCATTTGAATATTTCTATGGGGAAATAAATAAATAAATACTCTTTTGTGGAAAAAAGATGAGACCTTTAGCCTGGCGGTTTTGGCATTTTTTATTTCGGGGAGAGGCAGAAAGTAAATCGCCGACAATACCTGATAAATTTTGTCTTCATTTTGTCTTAACGTTGCTGACCACCGCAAGTTTAAAGTGGTTGTTAAAGCGATTGTTAGATTCTTATTGTTGCAAACCGCTTTGCGTGGCCTGCGCTGGAAACACCGGTTCTCGTCAGACCACCGAAGTTAAGCAGCGTTGGCCCCCGATTGGTACTTGAGTGGGTGACCTCCTGGAAATCCATTCCGGGTGCTGCAGGGCTGCGTCGGGCAGATGACCGGGTGCGGTCGCTAAAACCCTTTTTGCGTGTCCTGTCCCTTTTCTAATATTGTCGACCCTTCTGTTTTTCGCCCATCATCCAGGATTATTGTGTTAATTATTATTAACATCCATTATCAGTATCTTTAAATTGGAATGCGATAATGCACAAAACATTAATAGATAAATAAACGTATTCTTCCATTTCCATCCCCCGGAAATGGGGGGGGGGGGAAATAAAGCTAAATTTATACAAAGTAATGAATATATCTTTACACAATCGAACAAAAAAAAAAAGGGGGAAATCATGCGGTTAGAGTAACCGTTAAATTAATCAATAGTTTCATTAGTCATAATAAAAATATTGAAAATCATGAGGGATGCAGTTATCAAGTCCGTTTTTGAATGATAAACACCGAAGTGGCTCGTATCCAAAAACCAATCAGGCCGTGACCAGACTAATTTCTAACAAAATTATGTTGACACACGTTTTGTTTAAATTTAAATTGTGACGCCCTCCCCACCAAGCGACAAGTTAGAACGAAAAAGTTCCAACAGGCAGTATAAAAATTTATATCAATACTACGGATCGTTCGAAATATCAGTATGAGACCCCCCCCTCCCCTCTTTTTCGTCTCCGTGTGAGTGAGGGAAGTTTCAAAATGTCCAGTCTTTTTCCGTAACTATACGCATTCCTAGATGCAAGATACATTTTGTAACCTTTCTCTTATCATTTTTTCATTTGCTGTACTATTTTTTTCATGTGTAGGGCCTTCCAAAAGGGAACTTCATATTTATAATGTGCGCAGCCTATCTTGAGTTCTCCCCAGAACGAACACGGATAATCGATTATACGTTTTTGGTAGCAGAGTGCCTTGTTGATATCCAAGTTGATATCCCTCCAGGAAGATGTAGCGCACACAATAAGTATTGGTCTGATAAAAAAAATAAGCGATAAACACTTGCGGTACGGCTAGCTATAATCCTGTTTAACAAGTAAACTTGGGAGTTAGCGGCATTAGCTATGACCTCGGGATGGGCTGAAAAGGTAAATTTGTTGTGCACAAATTGTACCCAGATCGCGCCTTGTGTGAACATTTGTGACAACATATCTTTGAAACCAAACGAGATAAAGACATGCAATTTGCGGCATTTTACAGCAAAATTCGATCAGCATATTCTTGGCTGTAGCTGTACCGTGATGGAAATCTCGTCGTCACACAGCGTACGTCACACACGTCACTCGGCTGTAAGAAACAGACCTGTTTATCGGCTGGCATTTAACTCAAACTTACTTAGCAACTCCCTTAACAACACAAGCATAATGGCGAGCACCGCTCGTGCATAAGCTGATGCACTGAGTCCGTTTCAGAAAGACTGAAGCGTGACGTCACTTCCGGTAGGTGGATTAGTTTAGGACTGCCCAAAATTTGACTATAACAAAGTTGTCAGGTGGTGGGCACTTTTCACCGGAAATAGTAGACTTACCCCACAAAGGCCGTTCTAACGGCCTGACAGACGGCGGATGAGTGACCAACAAGAACCCCCCCCCCCCAATAGTTTTCCCCCTTCACTTTTCCCTCTATTTCTCCTCCCGTGCGCATCTTTTCGCCCGAGGCCAAAGTCAGTAAATCACCCTTTGAGTAGAGGGAGCCACTCGTTTCATCACGAGATAACGTCGGTTTAATGGCTTGTTGTACAGTGGCTATTACTAGTTAGCGCTGCTCAGACCCATAATATCCTTTACCAGCACGTAAAAAAAAAATCGAATTAGAGCTTCCAAAATAAAGAAATTGATTTTAAGTACTTTAAACTGATTTGGGTTAGGCTGGGTCACATTACACTTGGTATTTTGTTTATGTTACGTCAAGCATCACAACAGGATTCTGGTTTTCAGTAGCGATAACTAGTGACGAGAAGTACATCCAACGGTTTAACAGACCGTTGTTTAACAGTCCGAGTTCAGCTGGTGTTAACTGTGGTTCGAATTCTGGCAAAAGTTGGTAGAATTCACGCGTGCGACTTTCCTATTGCGAACGCAGACTGTCCCTTTCTGCTCTTTTCACACCCCCCCCCTCCCACCACATACACACCACCCGCTCAGACCAGCATCCTATAAACTTTTAAGCCTGAAATGCGGTTGTGTTTGTTATCGTAAACCAGTACAGAGGAGACGCTAATGTACTGTGTAGTTTGAATTAGCAAAATCACTAATAGTACTAATTTAAAGGGATATACCTCCCAGCGCCATTTTTCTCGATCCTCCACATCAAGTACGGCCCCAAAGGTCTATTTTACTTACAGTTAGTCTTTCCCTTGCTAAAAATCCGTTTTAAAATGTGGCGTCTACGAGATTTTCTGTTGAATATTACTAACTTTATTTACGTTCGTCCCGAACATATATGATGCAACGCGCGCCTACAATGACCTTGAAGTTTTATCTGTGTGTGCGCAGTATTAATTTTAATCGTTTGCTAGTAATTACTATGAGATCAAAAATCTAGAAGGCTAATGCAGTAAAAATTAAAATTAATTATTCCAATAGATCGCCGAAGCAAAATTATAAGACACTAGTGTAGATTTAAAAATACGAGAATCATTCCGGTTTTTGACGACACAATCAATGGGTTCACGCTGGCTGGACTATTAGGCGCAATGCCAACTGAGACAGTAGCTGCTTTAAGACGTTTCGAACACGCCAGTGCTGTTATCAAAGTCTAAATAGCAATTTAACTCCGAGGGGCTCATAGATGAGTGTAGAAAACAACAGAGAATGGAAGAAAGACAGACAACCCCAAAATTCAGGCAAAACCCAGAGCACGGATAGCCGTGAGCACTGAGGCGTCAGATTAGGTAGGCGTCTTGTTCCCGGCTTTACATCTCTGTGGCTTCTTACAGACCCACGTTCAAGCCTGGCGAATGCAAGTGTATATGTACGGGTTTCTCGTCCGTACTTGCACGAGGGTTTTCCTCCGGGTACTCCGGTGTCCTCCGTCCTGCGGAAAAAAATAACTAACATGATGATACTACCTTCCATTTAGCATCGGTCGCTTGACCCATCAAAAAGCTCTAAGCTTAGCCTGGCCGATATCGTCTATTCTATTAAAAAATGCAGTTTTTTGCGTGCTAAAGCATAAGGGACCGGTTATTATTTATCGGTGGGGAGGTGGTGAAGTTGTAGGAGGGGGAGGAAGACATGGATTTATCGGGGTAGTCATTTGTTTTTGTGGTGGGGGGGGGGGGGATCAAAATAATTCCGACCAAACTAGAGGACAAATGCAATTTTACGACTGAACAACATGAAGAAAACCAGCCACGAGCACCTTCAAAGAAAACGTCAACTCCGAACAACACCCTGGCGGGCCTTAAGTAATGATAAGAAAACACAAAACAACAGCACTGGATTAAAAAATGTTTTCTGTTAAGTGTTAGCCGTCGTAACCATGGCTACGGAGATGGGGACAAGATGGAGTAACGATTGGGAAAAGGGCGGACAACGTCCAGCGATTCGCGAACCATTGGGGATGACCCCTCCCCCAGGTCCATATCAATCCTAGAGTGGTTCTGCATTAACTGATGGGGGATATCTTGTGATCATTTCAGGCTCTCGCTCTCTACCCCTCGCTATCTATTTGACAACCCCCTCCCCCCCCCCCCCCTCCTCAATCCCCCCACTATTCCCTTTAGTGATCTGCTGGACAATTGCCACTGTCTGTGATCACAATTCTTGCTTCGCACGCTATGGTCCTTTCTTGTTGGGGATGGCAGGACTATATAAAGGCCGGTTCTCACGTCCGAAAACGAACTGTGTATGACAACGGTATAGGTATTTTTAAACATTCCAAATGCAGAATAAACAACTGAAAACTATTGCATATATATAGTAATTTTTACGATTAAAACAAATTCGGAAGGTTTTTCCATTTTTGGTGCAGTTTCTTGGGATAAACCACCCAGCCTAACCACGACTTTCCGTAGGGGGAGGGGGGGTGGAGGGTACAACTTTTGCGTAAATACGATGACCCTTGCTTGTGGTGGATTGTAGAACTAGAGGCCGATTCGCACTCCCGATAACGGACTCCATGAAGCAGGTTCTACATAAGGCGATATACAGTAATTTTTGTATGCAACGATAATACTGTCACGGCGTATTTGCACCACCAAACTACCCCTAGGAAGTGTGATATTAAGAGCCCCTATTTCTCAGTCGATGGAAAGAACAGCCTTATAAATAGGGGAAGGGGGGGGGGGAAGGTGGCCTAATGGTTAGCAACACCATGTCATATCCCAGAATCCTTGAGTTCGAGCCTGACATCAGCCACCGCTGGCCTTTCCTGGAAGAGAAGGGCTTTGTAACGTCTCCTGCTCGTGTAGATTGTGGCATGTAAAAGGTCCGGCTCATTTCTGATTGGAGCAGCCAAGCAAAATTGTGTTCGCGTGATATGGTTTTAGCGTGAAAGTGCATTAAACCTGTAGGTATCCTCTAAAGACGGAACGAATGATTTGTTATATATTTAGGGATTTGTTTCCTACTTAAACATGTTCTGTATTTAGAGATTCGTTCAGTATTTAGGGATTTGTTCCATATTTAGGGGTTTGTTCCATATTTAAGGATTTAAGTTGTTCTGTATTTAGGCATTTGTTCCGTAACTAGGATTTGTTCCGTGTTGAAGTATTTGTTCCATATTTAGGGATTGTTCCATAATTAGGGATTTGTTCAATATTTAGGAATTTGTTCCAACCAGCTCCATCCCATATAAATACCCACCCCCTCCATTCCACGAATCACTTCTTCCCTGCTTCGTTAGGGAAAGGTCGTCCCAGACTTAGGCCCGTATTCTGAACGCTGACTAAAACTCGTACTTGACTTGAAATGACGTCACACCTATTTAGTGCCAGTCACCACCAGAACTTCTTTTGGATACATTTGGAAGAAATCGGGTGGTGAATGGCACTAATAGGTGTGTCGTCATTTCAAGTCAAATGACGTCACATCTGTTAAGTGCCATTCACCACCCGATTTCTTCAAAATGTATATCCAAAAGAGGTTCTGGTGGTGAATGGCGCTAAATAGGTGTGACGTCATTTCAAGACAAGTACGAGTTTTAGTCAGCGTTCAGAATACGGGCCTTCGCTTTTACACTGACTGGGCTTCACTTTTTATCCTCTTTGCCTTTTACTGCTCTGGCTTGCTTTTCTTTAAAATGGGAAACCATTTAAGTGTATCTTGTGACTTTTAGCTTATGCTGTAGATTATTTATTTGCTTGACAACGGGATGAAAAACCCCAAAACGTCGCATTTTACTGTATAAATGTGCACTTGTTGGCTTTTTAAAATTCGTGCTTTTATTCGCTCATTGTTTTAAAGCTCGCGTGTTTTAAATTATCAGCTGAATCTGACAGAAATTTTCAAGGGACACTTGTTTTAAAGTCACGTGTTTTAATCTGTGAGCTGAATCTGACAGAAATTTTCAAGTGAAGCATATTTTAAAGCTTACATGTTTTAAACTGTCAGATGAATCTGACATAAATTTTAAGTGAAGCGTGTTTTAAAACTCACGTTTTAAATTGTCAGCTGAATCAGACACAAATTGTAAGTGAAGCGTGTTTTCAAACTCAGGTTTTAATTTTTTACCTGAATCTGACAAACATTTTCAATGAAGCTTATTTTAAAGCTCACGTTTTAAATTTTCAGCTGAATTTGACAAATTTTCGAGTGAAGCGGACTCGATGCCAACACCACGATCGATTTTTAATTCTTTTTTAATTTTTACGCTCCAACAGGCGTAATTTTTCCTAAATTTTTCGTTACTTCCATCCTGCTTTTGAAAAATCCCCTCCCATTTAGGTGTTGCTTCCAAGCCATCCCCATAATAACTATGAACGGGTGCGGGCTGGCGTTATGTTTACGGTAATAGCTGTAAAATACAACCACTCCTGCATGCATTGACCTCCCCTTCCACCTCCCCCTCCACCCCTATTAAGCAACGTGGATCAGCCCAAACGCCAAGATATGTAACGCCACAAACTGTAATTATTAAGCTATAATTTTTCCCTGGGAGTTACGGTCGCACTCCCATTTTTGCGAGGCTAAGCCAGCCACCATCCAATTTCGAGCTGACTTATCGTCGGGCGCCAATTATTCTGCAATGTTTGTTTTTTCCATTATATTTCCATCATATTACCCCGCGCACAAATCGTTGTTTCAGGCCATCAATGCATATATACGTAGCTGCAAGGCGCCCGTCACTGCTACGGAGCCAACTGCAAATTTACCGGTATTTATGTCCGCGTTAAATGCTTCTAATCGCGCTCTAACACGCTGTCCGTCGAAACGGGTGCAATTATTAGGTGGCTAATTAGTGCCCAAATGTGACGTTTGTTGTTTTAGGCATAAGTCAGGGTTTTCAGCAGCTACCTTGTTTATGTGGTCGTTAATAAATGTGAAAACGGGCGCAGTGTTTAGCGTGTCACCAGTGAGTAAAACGACTGCAGAGGAACCAGTATGAACCAGTCTGTCTTAAAGACTGGCCTTGTGAGGTTACGGGACACACTGATGTGAGAAAGAATAATAAGATGTGTTCCATCTTGGTAATAATAATAGTAATCCAACGTGCTTCCATGAAAATCAAAGGCCGAGAACAGTATTAAGGATCTTGGTGTCTACTTTGCATCAAACCTTAGTTTCTCGAACCAGTGTAATCGGCTAGTTAGTACGGCAAAACGGATTAGTTATGTAGTGAGAAGTAGCTTTATCTTTCATTAAAGCCTTTGCAACCTATGTGCGGCCTATTCTGGAATATGCCAGCTCGGTCTGGTCTCCGCATTATCTTAAAGACATCAAACATATTGAATCCATTCACGAATATTGAATTCGTTCACGAAATTTCTTCCGGGATAGTACAATTTGCCTTATGCAACGCGTCTTAGTAAACTGGATCTTGAGTCTCTCGAGCTGCAGCGGCGATTCACACAGATATGTGCTTAACATTCTCCATTCTATGGGGATTGTCGATTTTGATCCCAAGCTTTTCTTCGTGGCAATGGCTGCAGAAGGGGACAGTCACTTAAACTGACGGTTACGTCTATCAGAAAAGACTGTAGAAAATACTTTTTCTCAAATCGTGTGGTGTACCCCTGGAACAGCTTTTCATCAGAGGTGGTTGATTCTGCAAATTTGCATATTTTTAAACAAGGTTTCTGCAGGACCTATCTTACAAGATTTAAAAAATGTTTCTAATATGTAAATTACAATTGTGCAAATCTTACACATATCACTGATTGCATGTATAACATTTTTCTCTTTTTAACTAGTGAGTGTATGAATATTAGACTATTATTATCCTTTTAAATGCTGGACAGGTGTTAGCGGATCATAACGGTCCCTTCCTGCATTCCATTTTCCACATTCCGGAAATGAAGATAAATAAATGAAGATTATTGTTAGATAACTTTCATGTGAGACTGTTTTTTGAACTGAGATCCATAAATTTAAATTGAATCAGACAATGGATTCATAAGTGGCTGTGGAACTTGTCAGACATCACACGATCTCAGGATGGGAACTGGTTTCAGGGTATGCGAAAGCTGCTCTTAAAAGTGCCTTGAATTTCTTGAAGTCGTTGGCTAAGTCTTGAGGTCCTTGAATTCTTTTTTTTGTCGTATTTGAAATAATGCTCTAGCTTTGTCGAAGCTTTCAAAGTTTGAGCGAGATTGCAATATAAACTTGCAATTTAGGTTAACTAACGTGTTGACCTTAACTTCTCAATTTTTCATCAGTGGTTTTATTAAAACCAATCTGCGGAGGGGCGGGGGGGGGGGCTGCTGAGGGAAAAGAGTCACAGACAAAAGGCGAACAAAAAAAACCACTCTTCTTGGTGAAATTCTAGCCGAGGCAAATGACCGAACTTAATCAACTAACTTTGCCGTGTGTTTTTTTAAAAGGTCACCTTGGTTACCAGCAGCATGATGTGTGTGTCGCCAGAATTCCTAAACTATTCAGAATTCCAAATTTACATGGTGAGTGTTAGATCGATAAATTGGAAAAAGTGTAATTTCTTCCATACGTGTAATTTCTTGAAATTTACAGCGAATTTCAAGAAACCCAACAGTAAGTTTGGGCTCCTTCCAGACGACAGAAGTGCAAGCAAGCAACCAATCAACCATTAGCCAACAAACCGACAAACCAACCAACATTTTGCAATTTTGTTGTCTGTTGTGGGCTATGCTACCCTCGCTTCGCTCGCTCCACTCCGCCAACGATGCAACCCCATTTAGCCAAATATAAGGAAGAAGCGAGAACGATGGTTGAATTTAGAATTAATTCCAGGACCATGCGGTCTGTCCTTATGAAGATGTTAGTCAGTGGTTCTGGATGCTCTAGGTTAGGCTGCTGTGGTAGAATGGCATAATTCCAAAAGAGTTGTTGCTACTTTGGGTACTATAATCCTAAATACTAAATACTACCTCCGTTTACGATTCTCCAATCTGTTACCGAAATACGTGACCTTTGAATCGTCGTTGATTTTCACTTAAATTCCCAGGCCCTTGCTGCTGCTTCCAAAGCTAGACGTACCGGCAATTTTATTCTCAAGTATTTCACTTCAGCTGGTCCTTCCATGTGAAAACCCCAAGTATGTAAGACCTCCTATGTAAGACCCCATCTTGAATACTGCATCCAAGCATGCAGACCATTTTATCAGAAATCTTATCAACTTCTTGAACGCACCTTTCGGTATTTCACCAAACGTTCTGTCGCCCTTTTTGTTCTTACAAACCACAAAAGGCTGGCATGCCTTGGTCTTACTTCCCTTAGTGCTCGCGTTGACAGGGATGACCTTCTTGTTTTCAAGATTCTCCATGGCTGCGATACCCTCTCATCTAACACCTTCTTCACTCTTGCCCACTCTAATACTACTCGTGGTTACAGCATCAAACTGCTGCCCAAATCTCT
>JAHWFP010070907.1:21404-43628 GCA_023313725.1 Lithobius niger
CGCTCACCATAAGAAATGTCTCGCATGCCATTTAGGCGCTTAGTGAACTTTCTCTGGACCGACTCCACTAGGTCAATATCACCCAGCAGATGTGGCGACCAGACTGGGGTAGCATATTCGAGCAAGGGTCTCACAAAGACCTTGAAGGCCCAGGTGAGCGTGTGGATACACCCGGATGTAAAACATTTATGAACAATGGCCGATCCATTGTTCAATGCAATGAACCAATTCAAAGCCCACCTACAAAGAGAATATGGAATGTATTGATTAGTTTTAGTTGGTTCCCTTACCTTTTCCGCAACACTTGCAGCTTCCATACTAAGAAGGTATATTATAGCAGTACTTCGAAGTATGTTGATAGCAAAAAAAATAGTGTAGCCACTAGCATATTTATGGGGATCAGTTCCATCAGCATAAAGCACTCGCAATGAGAATGTGGTGTCGATCAATAGAACGGACAGAATCAACAATAGAAGGGCTGAAAACGACTGATTGAAATTTTCAACTTTACCGCATATCAGTTCGTATTGATTTCGAAAATCTTCTACAACATCCAAAGATAATAGTTGCTGCTGCATTGTCTCTTTCACTCCTTCGGCAAATAACTCGAATTCGATTTTCATGGTTTTACAGAAGTAAATAAGCAAAAGAATTACAAAAGCAAGCAGATGATATGCCATCAAAATGAAGATGGTGGCTGAACCAGAACTGATTATGGTGATCACTGTTGGCGAAACAGACGAGTTAAATCTACTGAATGCACCCAAACTTGTCAATTCGGCATGAATGTGTAAGTTTTCAGTATCTTTGAGGATACTACCCAGGAAACCTGATATAGCCAATCCGAAGTTGGTTATCAAAATACATGATAAGACTGATATGAAATAAAAGAACATCTTTCTCCAGTGTGACTCACGACATTGTGATATGCGAAATGTATCAAACAAACTTTCAATTTCTTTATGTCGACACAGTAACACACCTGAACAAGCCACAGCTGCAATTCCATTCAGTGGCACTGTACACAAACACAATGTATCTCGTAAATTTGTGTTCGTTATCAGTGAATAAACACTGATGCCTACGTCATACATGCAGAAACAGAATTGAATAATCGCAACAAGGCAAAAATAAATTTGTATCTGTGTTTTACGTGTCGCACTGTCAATAAGGGCTGAAGTTTTCAAATTGTACCCAAAGACTGCAAACATACTTTCAAATAAACCAATAACTTTTCGCCTGTAGCTTGATGGATTCATTGACGAATTACCACCAATAGCTACACTCTCAGTTTCAATGTCACACTTTGCCATATCGAGTGGGATGCAAGAAAAAAGGCAAACTTTAAAATCCTCTGCTGGGCAATGTACTGCTTTCTCTCCTTGTCATAGTGTCTGTTGTGTTATCTGCATAATGTGGAAACCTAGACAACTATCCGTTACCTAACAGAATCGATAAATAAATCGAGGAGGCAACAGTTCTTGCTAGGTATTGATTTTTTGGAGGTCACTAATTTAATAACAAAAGTGGTGATAAAAAATCAATAACAGCGCTCCGTTTGATAAAATCAATAACTGATTTTATCAAACTGAGAGCTGTAAGATGTAATGAACAACTGCTTGGTACTAATTGCAACATAAATTACAAAAAAATTTGCTTCTACTCATATGTAATGAAATGAACTTGAGTAATTTGTGACGATACTACCCCATGACCTATTTCGTTCTAAGCGGCGACCCTATAATAATAATAATAATAATAATAATAATAATAATAATTTTATTTGCATCACAAATGCTCGAAGCTTGAATAAGCTTGTTTGAGCAGCAAATACAAACGTTACATTTCAATAAATAACATAAAACTCTACATACAATCAAAAACTTTCAAATAACCTACTTTCATTTCAATTTAACAAATAATTATTAATTATATATTTAAAAAAATATACCATAAATAACATAAATTAACTCAACAGCCCGTTTTATTATTTTCATATTTTCATGGTAAAGTTTTGTTTTCTATTTAATTATTTGCAAAAAAAAAAATCTTTTAACTCTGGTTTAAGTTTGCAAATGCTGTTTTGTTGTAATAATTCTTGTGGAATGTTATTAAAAATCTCTGGTATATAATAGTTTTTGTTTCTTTTTCCGTATTTATTATTCCATCGTGGTAAATTATATCTAATTGTATTTTTTCTTAATCTTTGTTGCTTTTTCAATATTAAGGTTTTTATGTTTATTGCAAAAATAATATTTTGTAATTATGATCTGATCTCTTAATTTTATTATAATATAATATAATAAAATATAATATAATATAATATAATATAATATAATATAATATAATAATAATAATAATAATAATAATATTTATTCAGCAATTGTAATTATACACATAACATGCATGCACGAAGCCTAACTGGCTTGTTTCTGCACTGAACATAAGACATTTATACATATAATTATGTAACGGTAGTTGTTATACAGAATTTTTTAACAGTATCATATTTCTTGCAGAATACAGTTGTTCAGTATGCTTGATTTAGGAGCCAATTTTCAACAATTTTTTTAATATTTCCTCTCGTTAATTTCGATCGAATTTTGGATGGTAATTGGTTGAGAATGGAGGGTACTAAATATTCAAGGCATCTTCTACCATAGGAATTTCTCCAGGTTGGAACCATGCTGTATTGCTTCTTCCAACTCTTATAGTTCTTTTTTGATAATTGTTATCAAAAAAGTTTGTGATTATAACATTTAATTTGAACAATTTAGCAAAGTTAAGTAGCTGAAATTTTTTAATAATATTTTTGGTCGACATTTTAACTTTTGAGCCAAAGAGTGCTTTCGTTGCTTTCAATGTTTTTTTGTAATTTTTCAATGTAGTTTTCGGTGGTTGAACCAAATATAATGCAAGCATAGCGAACCTGTGACAGTAACCACGATTCATAGATCATTTTTTTAAATTTCGATTCCAAATGTTTTATTGACTCTGTATAGCATCGGTATAATCCCTCAAATTTTTTTCTTTAGATTTTCGATATGTGTTGTGTATAGAATTTCCAGTTTTCATCAATTTCAATTCCTAAATAGCGTAGCGAGGCAACCTGATTGATTTTAGGACAGCAATTACAATACGAGTTAAACATGCAATTTTCATTAGGTGAACGGATAATACAGGTTTTTTTTTTCGGTATGTGAGGTAGCTACATGCAAAAAGTTTGTTTTGTCATTATTAATGTATAATTCATTGTTGGATAGGTATTGATTTATGACATTAATATCGTTTTGAAGATTATTCACCATAACTTCTTGTTTGTTACTAACCGATATCAAAAGAATATCATCGGCATATAAAGTGATTTGACAACGATAGTTTTCTTCTAGGATATCGTTTATATAAATAATAAACAATAGAGGGCCTAAAATGGAGCCTTGTGGAACACCATATTCAATAATGTTCCAGTGACTTTGTGAATCTGCAATTTTCACACTGCTTTGTCTATTGTACATTATAGTTTGCAAGAATATGCAACAATTTTCCGCGGATACCAATATTGGAAAGTTTATTAAATAAAATTTTTTGGTCGATCGTGTCAAATGCCTTTTTTAAGTCGATTGCAATGATACCTACGTGTTTAGTGTGATTAAGTGCATTAAGAATTTTGTTGTTGATCATACTCAGGCTATCCAATGTTCCAATTCCCTGTCTAAAACCAAACTGAGATTTATTTAGAAGTTTAAATTTATGTAGGAATTTGTAAATACAATTTGCAAAGTATTTTTCAATAATTTTATTAAGCGTTGGAAGTAATGCAATTGGTCGGTAATTACAATATTGATTTTTTTTCCATTTTTTTTGTAAATAGGTCTTATAATCTGTTTTTTTCAGGTTATCAGGCCAAATTTCCGTTTCAATAATTGCAATAATAATAATAATAATAATAATAATAATAATAATAATAGCAATAATAATAATAATAATAATAATAATAATAATTTATTCAGTATAAATATATACACATTTCATGTGCATGCACGAAGCTCAAAGAGCTTGTATGTGCACTGAACATATGCAAAACCTAATGTCATAACAATTTCATAACATGTTTATTTTTTACATCATATTTTTCAGATTTTAACACACACACACACACACACACACACACAAATAAACAAATACTAAGTCAATAAGCTAACGAAGATGCAATTTAAGTTTGATCAATTAGACCTAATAATAGTTCAGCATAAGCCAATTCTTAATTTTTTTTTTGATATTAGATCTGGTTAGGGTCTGTCTGATATCCAATGGTATTTCATTTAAAATAGTTGGAATATTATATTCCAGTCTTCTTTTGCCATAGGAGTTTCTCCAAGATGGTATTTTGAGCCATGCTGCATGATTTCGTACATGTCTTAAAATTTTAGTCTGATATGTTAAATCAAAAAAATTATTCGTTATTACTGTCAATTTAAAAAGTAATGAGAAGTTCATTAGGCTGTATTTCTTCAGAATATCAGTAGTTGACATTTTTTGCGTAGATCTAAATAATGCTTTCGTTGCTATATTTAGTACTTTTTGTAGATTTTCGATGTAGTTATCCGTAGTTGATCCAAAAATTGTACATGCATATCTGACATATGACAGAATCCAAGATTCATAAAGTATTTTTTTTACTTCGATCCCAAAACAATTGTTAACCTTATATAGTAGTGGTATCATTTTCCTAATTTTGTTTTTAATATTTTCAATATGTGTATAAAATTTCCAACTTTCATCAATTTGAAGTCCCAAGTATCGAAGGGAGGATACCTGTTTAATCCTAGGGCAACTGTTACACTTAAAAATTTCAAGGCAATCCTCTTTATGCGAAAAAATACCACACTTTAATTTTTCAGTGTGAGATGTAGATACATGCAAAAAGTTGGTTTTCTCATTGTTGATGTAAAGTTCGTTATCATAAAGATATTGATTAATATTGTTAAATTCGCTTTGTAAGTTTTTTACCATTAAATTTTGTTTTTTATGGATAGAAACAATGAGAATATCATCAGCATATAGGGTGATATGACATTTATGGATTCTTTCAGTAATATCATTTATGTAAATTAAAAATAACATAGGACCAAGAATTGAGCCCTGTGGTACCCCATATTGAACCTTAGCCCATTCACTTTGTGAATTCGCAATTTTTACACAACTTTGTCTGTTGTTCAGATAACTTGCTAGAATATTTAATATTTTTCCACGAATACCAATATTGTAAAGTTTATTATGCAGTATTTTATTGTCAATTGTATCAAAGGCCTTTTTCAGATCAATAGAGATTAGGCCGACATGATTACTATTATCTAAAGCATTAAGTATTTTATTATTAATGACATTTAGTCCATTTATAGTCCCAAGTCCCTGTCTGAATCCATATTGAGCTTTATTCAGAAGTTTAAATTTATTTAAGAAATTAGAAATGCAATTAGCAAAATATTTTTCAATGATTTTATTAAGAACTGGGAGTAAAGCAACAGGCCTGTAATTACTGTAAAAATTTTTTTCACTTTTTTTATATATAGGTTTTATAACTTGCTTTTTTAGGCTATCAGGCCAAATTTCAGAATCAATAATTGCATCAATAAGTATCTTCAAGAATTCTGCTGAATTTTCCTTATTATTGACAAAATGTTCCAATAAAAAACCATCATATCCACAAGATTTTTTTAAGTTTAAATTTAACATAATTGTGATAATATTTTGGGTGGTTGGTTTTACAACTTGAAAAGAATTAATACATGTGCTTGTATTTCTTGTGTTTGAAGTTTTATTTTTTGTTTTAGAAGCGTTATCTTTGTTTTTTTGTAGTTTCAATACTGGTACTTCTTGGTCAAAGTATTTGGCAAAATTGTTACAAAGCATTTGTGTATTATTTTCTTTGAAATTTTTTTTTATTTGTTCATCTAAGTTACCATTTTTTTTCTTACTGAGTCCACTTATTGTATTTATTTTATCCCAAATTTTTTTACCATCATGTTTATTTGTTTCAAAGAATATTTTGTAGTATTCTGCTTTGGCAACCAGAATTTGTTTTGTAATATTTTTCTTAAGTGCTTTGTATTTTTCTAAGTCCTTTACATTAGGAATTTTTGTTTTAGCAATTGTATTCCAAAGTTTATTTTTTTCGTTAATTATTTTCAATAGATCAGAGTTCATCCATTCCTGTCTTTGTTCATTTTTATTTTTATTTATTTTTAAATTTCTATGAGACTTTGTGATAGTATTACTATTGTAAATAGTTTTAACCACAGTTTCAATTTCATTGTAAATATCATTAGGTCTACTAAGTTTGTGCAAATAATTCCAGTTATAATTTTTAAGCTGTAAATTAACACCTTTGTGATTGAGTTGCTGATAATATGTACTTTTCTGTACCTGTTCATTAGGCGAGTATTCTTCACACCAAATTTGAATTGCCGTGAAGTAATGATCCGCAATTTTTATTTTTATTACAAAGGAGTTATATAAAAAATGTTGAAGTTTGCTGTAAATTAGGTCGATACATGATGTTGTAATTCTGTTTTCTCTAAAATCAACTCTGGTGGGGGAATTTATATGTGTAGTAAGGCCTAAAGCTGCCATTGTATTTTCAAATCTTTCAATGTCATATTTTTCATTTGGATCTTGATGGCCTTCTAAAATGTTAAAGTTAAAATCTCCTAATAAAAGTATATTGTTATTTATATCAATATTTTTAACATATTCTTTAATCTTCTTAATGAAATGTTGTCTACTTGCAGAGGGTTTTTTATAAACAGTTATAATTTCAAATGTTTTGTTGTTAAATTCCAATATACTAGACATAATTTCATTTTCATCAATTTTTACCTTTTTACACACAACATTTTTAACTGTATTTTCGTTGAAAAACAACAGTATTCCTCCACCTCTTTTTTTCTCCCTGCAGTTTGCAAATTGAACATAATTTTTAATTTGGTAAAGAGCACTTTCGTTTTCTGTAATGTTTACTTCAGTAAGGGCAATCACATCCCATTGAATATTAGCGGTATAGAATTCTGCCAACCAGGAATCCCAGTGTAGCCTACAGCTACGAATATTTGTATGAATGCACTTAATATTTTTAAAGGTGGAGCAACAAAAAAGAGCCTCTAAATCGTCGAAATTTTCGCAAATGTCATTGATGTAGTTGTCATCAGTATTATTTACGTTTCTGTTGAATTTTTATTATTTATTTCTTGATGGGATGTCAGATTCGTCGTATCAGCTCTTTTTTCTTCTGTTTCTTTTATATCTCTAATGATTGCTAAGAGATCTTCTTCTCCTTTGATTGTAGTAGATTTTCGGTCTTTTTCATCTTGTTTTACCTGTATCTTTCCGTCCTTGAACCATATAAACTTGTGGGTTGGAATAAGAGCTTGTTTTGTTTTCCATAATAGAGTTTTGTAAAATGGGGTCAAATGATCATTAATAAAAATATGATCTGTATTCTCATTTCCAAACACATCATTGTTGTTCAGAAATTTCTTGTTTTTATTGTTCAGCCACATGTCCCTGTCAGTCCTGTTTTTGAACTGTATTAAGATAGATGGAGTTTTGTTATTTTTCGACGGCAGTCGGTGAGCCTTGTCTATCTTGTTTTCGTTGAAATCTTTTAAGTCAAGTGCATCAGCAATTCTGTAGATTGTGTCCCGTAAGTTTTCTCTTGTTTCTGTCTCTACCCCAAAAATTTCAATATTCCGGTTACGGTTATACTGTAAGCTTTCTTCTTGCGTTTGTTTCAAGGTTTTAACAGTATTTTTAAGATCGTCCATTTCTTGCGGGTATATCTCCTTGTTGTCAATGTTATCCTTATCAGTTGCTTGTTTTTCACTTTTTTTTTCTAGTTGGTCAAGTCTTCCTTTTAAGATTTTATTGTTTTCTTTCACTTGTTTTAACTCTTCTACCACATCATCATATTTTTTGTTTACGAAATCAATGCTTTTCAATATTTCAGCATTATTTTTAAGTACAGTTTTCAGTGTTTCGTCAATTTGGTTTAATTTTATGTTGATTGATCCATTTTGCTTCATAAGGTCCTTATTTTCTTTTTCCAATGAGTTACACCTACTATTGTGTTCTTCCATTAGTTTCAATATTCTGTCATTTGAGATTTTGACACCATCGATTTTTTTTTCAAAACGGCCAATGTCATCTTCTAGGTGGTGGGGTGGGGGTGGGTAGTCTTCCTCAGTAGAGTACAATTCATCATCCTTGTCTGTCCCTTTTTTGCCATTTTTTGCCAGTCTGCACCTTCGGCATATCCAAACTTTCTTCTTTTTTTCCCCCATTGCCGCAATTGTTGACTCTGAAAGACCAGAGCATTTTTTTTCGTGATGGATTTTTCCACTGCAGTTTGCACAAATTAGGAATACATCATCCTCAAGTGATAACTTGTTCTCACACTCTCCACATCGAGCCATATCTAGTGTAAAATCAAAAAAAGAAAGAAACAAAAAGAAGTGAACTGTCCCTGTTCAACTTCCGTATTTAAGAACGATCGCGTCGCACCAAAATTCAGGTTAACACCCACAGACTTCCGTAGAAAACACTCGCGTTGACAAGACGTTTGAGCAGATGTTTATGCTTCTAATTTTCAAAATATGCATTCGAAGAACTCACGGAATGTCTTAAAATGTTCACTGAAACTTCATCCATCCAGTCGCAGCAAGAATCCCGTCGATGGCACTTAAAAGTTCATAAAAATACATTATTTTCAGGACCCAGTCCATGCGGCCGACACACCTCCTAGCCTCCAAGCCAGCCTATAATAATAATAATAACTTTACAATGGTTCAGTGGAAGGTTTCCAGAAGGGGGGTGAACCGCTGACACCGGAACCCGATCACAGATGCTGTTAATGGCCCATATAAAATGGTAAGCTACTTTGGTCTTTTGAGGAAGGCGTGTAGGGACTGCCCATCCAACATCCTGCAGAACCCAGATTCTGTGCTCATGCATACCGTTTCCGTGCTAATGAAATTCCAAATAGGGATGACCCGAATGGAAAACAAATTTTTTCGGCAGTCAAGATGAGAACCCGGAACTGCCAGTTTATAAGGATGTCCCCTTGTGTAGTGGTGACTGGGTGCCAGGCCGAAAAAGGTAAATCAGCCGAGATCGGAATCTCGGAATCTTAAATGTAAGAAGAAGATCAAATTTAATCCTACGCAGTTCTAACAATTCAAGGCCTGTTTTCAAAAGGCTCTCGATATGGTTTATATCGTGAAGACCTAGCAAACCTTTTGTGAATTAGGTTTTTAGTTCGACCCTGTGCCCCAGGTGTCAAACTAGTGACCATGAATAGTTTCATGAAGCCCACATAAAAAGTGGGTTGTGCCTAGCTGATTACTAATAAAAAATTGATACGAAAAAATATTAATTTGTGTATTTAATGGCAAGATTTATTAATTGTGAAATTAAATTTTTCAAGTGTTTGAATTTGTCCGTTTTGGTAGTCTTTAAGTCTCAATGCTCTTACATCCATACTAGATAAATAATAAATAAAAATATCACACACTATAAAGCGTAAGAAGGACACTAGAAGGACAAGTCACTAACACCAGGCCTAATGTTAAAATCTAAGAAGAAAATTTCATAATGAGCAATTGTTCAATTTCCTTTTAAACCTATTAAGAAATGGAGCTGCAACAACATTATTTGGCAGATTGTTTCAAACTGGAACAATCCTGCGTGTGAAGAAGTGTTCGTGACAAACAAGCCGTATCTGATATTCAACTAGGTTAAATTAATGACCTCGTGTGTGAGTATCACCGCACAGAGTAAAAAAAATCTCTGATAAATCGGTACGTACTATTGAAACCACTTTTACCACTGTATAGAGTCCAGTATATACAATTCTTGCAGCCATTCTGGGTACGGCAATTGGCTAAATCCCACCAAAGACTTTGTAAATTTCTTCTGATCTGATTCACTGCGATAGTTGTCCCCAAACACATATGGTAACCAGTCTGAACTTGCACACTCCGAGATAGGACTACTTAAGTCTTAAGAGAACTAACAATGGTTGACCTGTCACGAGAAACAACACGGCACCTTAAGGGTAGCTAGTTGGTTTGCAGTTTTGACAGTGTGGCGAAAACCATGCTCCCAAATCCTTAATAGTAGAATGGAGGTAAAACAGTGGCTGCATAAATTATAGGAAAGAATTATGTTGCTTCTTCCTCTGTGAAAGACATCACATTTGTTAGCTGCCAAAAAGATAACTCATTGGTAAGTTTGATCATACACTATTTTGAAGCTTAGTATGTTGAAGTGAAAAAGATAGCTTACCATGGTAATTGTTGAAAGATTGATTCTTGTGGAAGTCCGCGATATACAGAAAGATGATCTGACATTTAGCCCAACTGAAACATGTTGTGTATGGCACAGTCAAAAAAAGCATTTAACCAGCTTAATAATTTGCCTTTGAATCCATTACAGTTTAAACAAAAGTGTGGAATATGCGAAAGACTCGTAAGCTTATGAAAAGTCCATTAAAGTAACATCGACTGGATCAACTTCATCAACAGATTTTTCCAAATAAATTAGAACAGAAAGTAGCTGCAAACAGGTAGTCCTGTGCTGAAAAAATCAAACTGGTCCTTTAAGAGAAGGATTTTTTTTCGACGTAATCAACCATTGGTTTTCTTATTTTTTCTCATTACCTTACAGGGAATATAGGTCAGGGCAGCTGTTCGATAATTTCAGGATTGCGCTCGTTTCTTGTAAACAGGTATAAACCCACAAATTTTCCAACAATATGGCAATGAACTTGTTTGCATTGAGAAATTAAACAGTTGCATTAGATGTTTGCAAACCTCATTTGCAATTTCTTTGTAAACGATCGTGCAGCAGAAGCACTGTTTTTTTTAACCCTAGCAGGACACCACAAATCTCAAAATACAAAATTACGAAAAAGCAAAATTATCTGCAACAAAATTTGCTTTAAACATATTATTTAGTAAAGCGTCAGTAAGGAGACATACATATACCTTTGATGATCCTTGGTAAAGCCTGTACTTTTTCTATGTATACCAATACAAGCAACTTATGGTGACCAATTCTATTCTGGGTTTTGATACATAAATGTCGCCTGAGCGAATAGGAGAAATAATTGTTCTATTTAAGCTGATCCCTTAATAAAGTGTATGATCTGAAACTAACTCAAGCAATTCCCTCTCTTTAGTTGGTTTTTCAATAGTTGCTGCAAGCCCCTCAAAGCAATGTAATCCAGGCAGAAGTGATAGGCTGAAGCCAAGTCATACAAAATATTGTGGTCAGTTGAAGATTGCTAAAAATCACCCACGACGACACACGCCTTAGAAATTGGCTGTGTATGCTCGCAATATGTCCTTTGCAGAAGCCATCTGGTATAAAGCTGACACTTAACTTAATCTGTTATGAGAGGAGGGGTAAACTCACGGCTTCAATGACAGAATGAGCTATGCCAGTTATTATATTCCTGTCCCGTCTAATTAAAACATAAGTAAGGTTATCAAACATGAAACTCCACTTTCAGAGTTATTGGCCCGGAAGAAACAATGGTCTAAAAATGCTTTTTTGCAAACTGCGGCACAATAACTGCTTGATTATTGGCCCGCACTTTTTTTAATTATTGAAATATCAACGAAACATTAAGAAATTAACTGAGCAAAAAACGGTTTCGCCGTTTAGAAAAAAAAACATTAGAGCCGCATTCCCATACTCACAGCCCTGAAGGTACACGAATAAAAACGGATTAGAGTTCACTCGAACCCAACGAACTGTAATTTGAACTATAATATATGTTCATTTTGTGTATGCATTTTTATCTTTCAATTTTGTAACGTTTTGTTGTTTATGGCGTCTATTTTGTGTGTGTTTGTGGATTTACGTTTTGTGAATTGGAGTTCAAATTATAGTTCGTTGGGTTCGAGTGAACTCTAATCCGTTTTTAATCGTGTACCCTCAGGGCTGTGAGTATGGGGATACGAGCTCTAATGTTTTTTTTTTCTAAACGGCAAAGCCGTTTTTTGCTCAGTTAATTTGTTGGCTTTTTCGCTTCCATTTTATATGTGTCCACTGGCCACCGATTTGTTTAAAAAAAACGGAACATTAGAAATGGATACTTATAAGCACTGCCTGCCGGCAGTGCTAATGTTTAGGTTCCGCCGAAGGTTTGTCCCATGATTATTATTTGATGGCAACACATAGCGTATTTCTGGATTTAGCATGCGTCATCTCGATAAGTAGTTGATTCTGGATTGTTTCAGTGTCGTGACAACAATCGCTGAAACAATTCAACTGGTTTCCCGAAGCCCGCATTGAAAAAGTAAATAAGTCACTCAGTCATGTCGGCCGCCCAATTAGGCCTCAAAATTTAAGACTTTGCACCCTACGGTTTAAAACTTGAAGATTTAAGGAAAAATCAAGACCATTTAATTTTGGTTCTCCACAACTAGCTAGCTAACTCAAACAACGACAATGTTAGTTTCCCAGCACCCAACAATCGTTGCATCTTGTTCGAGTGAGCTATAATCCGATATTGTGCACCTCGCCTATTGTTACCCTGTTGCTGCATGTTGCAGAATTGTAACATTTTGACATTGTTAGCCGCTCCGCCTCTGCCAGTTCAGTCTTTGTGGACAGAGTGCGGCGAGCAGCCGCTACATTTTAGAGCAGGCGAATTGTTAGTGTAGGCTGAATGCGATCGCTCAGCAGAGGCAGCGGTGACCCCTTGGCAGCATTATTACTGATTACTGCACTCTGAGTGGTAGGGTGCGCTCCCAACTAGGCAGTCTAGGCAAGGGCAGCTCGCTTCTTTTGTCCTGGGCAGATCTTACACTATGTAATGTTGCCTATGTCAAGCCTCCAAGCCCATGGACATGGTGCTCTGATTTGGATGATGTCTTCTGGTGCAATGATGTCAAGTGCCGCGTTTTTTGTGACGCGTCGTTCTCCGCTGAGAGGCGAGAAGGCGGCATTGGTGTATTTGTTCCAACTCTGAAGGTGAATGTGCAACGGCGGCTCGTGAGTGTAGACTCCAGTGTGGTCTGTGAACTTGCGGCCATATCAGTTGCGCTGGACGTGGCTACGGACCTGGCATTACCATCGTTTGCTGTTGTGACGGATTCTCTGGCCAGCATCCGTATGCTTCAGTACTGTGCTGCGTCTCTGTGTGTCAGTGATCCATTAGTCTTCACGATTTGTTAGAAGCTGTGGATTGCGACGCGTAGAGCTATTGTTTCTCTTGAGTGGGTCAGGGGTCAAAGCGGACAGGCAGGGAATGAAGCTGCCGATGGCCTAGCCAAGACCGCGTTCTCTCAGGCACCTTGTGAAGCCATTCTTACGCTTTCCTGCAAGTCGAGGAGAGTGGCAGTCTCAGCCAGGTTTTGTAGGGAGTGGACTACGGAATGGACAAACGCAACTACTGGGCGATTTTTATTCGCGGTGCACCCGGCTTGCGGCGTTGCTTCGTCTATTGATTGTTTACCGAATTGGTGTGCGAAGCTGCTAACCAGGCTGGGAACTGGGCATGTCCTACTTCCTGCCCATCAGCACAGGCTAGGGTGGATAGAGTCACCATTCTGCACAGTCTGTGGTGTTGACGGCACTGTTGAACATTTTCCCCTTAACTGTACACGGTTTGACTGTCAGCGAGTAGTGCTTCGTCGAAGAGTTGGTGTGCCTATGTCTTTGGAGCATCTCCTGTCTACCACGGGTTCGGGCTCATGTGCTCACTTGAGGGCGGTAGCGGGTTACTGTGTGGCAACAGGGATCAGGCTGTAGTCCTGACGTATATTTGATTGAACAATATTGTCAGGGTGCATATTGCTGTTTAGTCAGGGTGTTTCTGTGTGCTCTGCGTGTGTTGAGGTATATTGTGACTTCGATTCCAGTGGAACATGTGTGCGCAGGACTTGTGTACAGTGAGCAAGCTGCATTGAGGGTGTGTTTGGACTTTTTCTTTTTTTTTGAGAGAGTTTCATTGGATTACATTGTAGTTGTGTTTGGTTGTTGTAGTTATAAACTTAAGTGGGGTATGTGGCTACGGGCCAGGGCCCCTATAATAAAATCCAATCCAATCCAATCCAATCCGCCTCCTCCTCCTGTCCAATTTTCTGAAATTCTCGTGCGCAAACGAACTCTAAAATATTGTTGTAGCTATTGTGCAACCGATCACCTACACCAAGCTTCACATTGTCTAAGCATTGTCTAAGCATTGTTGCTCGACTGCGAAGTACCCCACCACCGTTCAAGTTGCGAAAACTCAACAGTGAATAGCCCATTCAGTCAACAGCTATTAAAATTTCTTCGTGTACAGAGCATTGTTGTTGGAAATGAGAAATTGTTCCATCAAAGTATTGTAAGAGTATCTTGGGGTCGTGTAAGCAGACATTGTTTATGCATTGTTGCTTGATTCCGAATCCCACATCACCATTGATGCAACGAAAACTCCATGATGAATAATCCCTTCGAACAACTTCTCTTAAAAATTTGTAAGAGATGTTTAACAATAGACCTTTTGGAATGAAGCGCTAGCCATTGTTGTACGGGCAATGACATTACCAAGGAATATGTTTATCAATTGTTATCGCGAGTGTGATATTCAGTGGAAATACAGCGGGTATTATATTTGGTGACATGACTTGTGCAAATTGTGTTTCGCAGTGTCTGTAAAGTTTAGAGTTTATAGTTAATGAGCGTGTGGCTTCGGGCTGGAGCTCTGAAATAAAATTACCTCAGTTACCTCAGTTACCTCCATATTCAGTCGGTTAAAGCCCTCAACCTTGGGCCATTTATAAACAATCGCCCACAAACGCTGTACACCCTTGTTCATTGTTTCTGAATGGCACGCGGTTTTAAGGCATTAACATTTTGCTTATTCTCTAGTCGACCTTATTACAAGTAAAGAGATGGAGTGCAAAACAAGGATCACAAAACCATCCATAATGTAAAGTTTGAACAAATCGGACAGTTTATATGAAACGTATAATTCCATATGTATGTACGATTGTTTTCAATCATAAATACAGACATTATATTAAATACGGTAATAATAGTAATGAATTTTGTGTAGTTACAGATAGAAAAAAATACGGAACGAAATGTGTTACTATATAACCATTTAATTGATTCGTTATGTATTAAAGTTCTTTCTGAACTCTTCAAATAACTAAAATATAATAAGTATATATCCTCACATGTTACGAATAATGGGAAGGTCATATTGAACACAATGTTGACAAGTAGTATTATGAACATAAATCTACAGGCGGCATTAAATACAAAAATAAACACAACGTAACAATTTAAATACTAAAAGAAAATCACGAAATGCACATTCCATATATATATATATAAAGATGTCATTAACAACGACACAACTCCCCAACATTGAATCAACACTGCATTACAGAAATGACCCCACCTGCATCTTGTTAAACACAGGCAGTATTGTTAAGAATCTTGGTAGTTTTAAGTCTTTGCTTGGTCTAGGGTGTTATGATTTTATCTTTGTGGTGGAGTCTTGGCTACATCAGGGAGTAACTGATAGCATGATCTCAAAATTTTAAAACCTATGATGTCATTAGAAGAGATCGTGTGAGTAAAGGAAGAGGTTTGCTGGTTCTTCATCGTCCTGAATACCCAGTTGTTGTCGAAAGTGTTTCAACTGTGTCTGAGGGTTTGGCAATTGGTGTGTATTAAGGCTCAGGGAAACTTTTATTTTATGCTACCTGCTCCACATGATTTTATCCTTGCTACATGCAGTTTTATCACGGGTGCAATGAGCCAAGGGCATTCCAACATCATATTAGGCGACTTCAACCTATCCACAGTTGATTGGGAGAGAAATTGTGCTGGAAATAGTCATCACCGCCTATTACTGGATGAGACCGCTTTACTCGGCCTCACACAACATGTGGAGGAGCCAACTCGTGCAGAAAACATTTTGGACCTGATCTTCACACAGGAAGACCTTGTCGTTTTTAATGTTACAGTAGGCGTCCACTTTGGTAACAGTGATCACTGTACCGTTTCGTTTAAGGTAAACAGGGCATTAGCTATGACTGGTATTTCGTCAATCTCACCGATGTGGCCGAAAGTTAACTTTTCATTAAATTACCCAGTACTTTTTGCAAGTTATTTAACATTGTTATTTATTTTTGCAGTTATTTACTTATTTTAAGTTATTTATTTTAATAAAATGGTATTATTTCTCGGCCTTTTGGTTTTGTATGTCTGTATATCTGGGGCCACCCTTATTGCATCTAGCGTTTCAGGAAGGTTTGACATTCCATCTTTATTTATTTCAAAACCAAGATATTTATTTTTATCCTGATTTAAATGGCACTTGTTTTTCTTAACGCTAACGCCATTTTCTTGTAAAGTAGAGCATGCTTCTAGCAATGTCTTTTCATGATCCTCTCTTTCCCAGATACCAAAATGTCATCTGAAAAAGGTTGGGATCGAGGAGCATTCTTTAGGACATGTTAAATTCGCTTTTGAAAAATTCAGATAAACTGGCTATTCCAAAAGAACCCTTTGCCACTGGTATAACCCCGTACAGGTGGAAATTGTTGGGGCAGGTTTAGAGTCATCATCAAGCTCTACTTGTAAGATGCGTCGGATAAGTCATTAATCGAGAAAATCTGTCACTTCAGGGTAATTTTTCAAACAATTCTTCCGCACTTGGAAAGGGGAAATGCTCAACTTCCTCCGGATTAACTGTTCCACTATAGTCGCCCACTATGGGAGGAGCCCAAGAAGAACAGTCATTAGGTTTAAAGACTCCCTAACGTACCAGTTAGTCGATTTCAGCCTCGATCTTTCCTCTTACAGCTATGGTCGAACGTTACCATAATGTGGATTGGTATAAGCTTTAGGCCTGATATAGTCTTTGTAATCCTTAAACTGGCCCAAACGTGGTTTAAAAAGATCTGGAAGCTATTAAAAAAATTCATTGAAAGTAACATGCTTAACAGACTCAGTAACACATTCTGCAAAATCCTACTCCAAGCGGAAAAATTTACTTGGGTGAGACCGAATCTCAAAATCCAGCCTTTCCCCAGAAGGGTTGGCTAATTTCCAGAGGACACAATAGCACTCAGAATCACAGTTTCATTGTCAAGTTTTGCAGTTAACTTTATTAAATCTAGAGGCCAAATTACCTCACATTCCCAGTATTGTAACAAAACTGTAGTAGGTTATGTATTCTACATCAGAAAAATACATTTCATACCAGCTCCTAGAATTCATAGTTAAATCACACCCACAGTCCACCTCCATTGGTAACTGTGACCATTTAATTCGCAGTGCACTGCCCATTTGTTAGGTAGCGCAATTTTGACAGTCATTGTATTAATGTTTGACTCTCATGAGACTTAGGCTCTTGTAATGTAGAGTCAGAATCAGAATTTTCAAACTCAAGAACTACTCTACATGTTTTTTTTCTTAGTAAACTTATAAGGCTTGTTCTTCACATTGGCTTGTACCTGTTTTGGTTTACAAGAAGTAGCCGTCAAAGATCTGGTGCCCAGCTTTCCAGACTTTCAGAAACAAAGGAGATGGCATAATGCCTGGCAGAGTGAGCAAGTAAGCTTCCTCCATTTTCATTCGAGCCTAATATGATTAGATAAACCACAGCAAGGGCACTTAATCTTTTCTTTAAAGCTTGGGCACTATGTAGAGACTTTATGAGCTGATGAAGCTTGAAAAGTTCAGCTCTTTCTTGAACGAGAACAAATTTACAAGGTTTGTCAAAAGTGACCTTATCGGTATCCATTGCCATACGTTTTTCTTGAGCCCGAACGTTTCGTAGGTCCGAGATAAATTTATGCAGCATTTCTTCAAGTAAGTCTCCATAGTCGCAATCCTAACTGCTTTAGTGCTGCAATGTATTCGGCAACCGATTCAGCTGACTGCTGCTGCCGCTTAAAGTAGCTTACTCTCTCAAAACAAAATATTAATCTCGTCAATAGTTTTTAAGATCACAGCTATGGGTGCACACAAGTTCTGCAATAAACCATACATCTTGCAATACAGGCTGGCCAGAAAAATTGGAACCTGCTTGTCCATCGGTTCCAGGTAAAATTATTAGTGAGTCTTTAAAATTATTCCGACCAGGACTCCAACTCTGGTTTAAACTCGTCAAACCTTTTATGAGTTATGGTTGGGAAAACATTTACTGGAGGATTTACCGGCATTGTGCTATCTTCTTCACATATATCCTGCTCCTACTCAACTGTTTGATTTAAATTAACTACAGAATTTAGTTCTGAACTTGATCATCTTCGGGTCAATACTTTTATCTTTTAGCAACTCCTGGCATAAAAGCTGAACTCCGAACCTGAAATCTTCCAAAATTATCCCTCGTAAGCAACAAAAGTATAAGAACTACTAATTAAGCTGCATTTAATACCGTAGTTATGCTCGTTTAGTGAGTTAATTTTAAACTTTTAACATTAATTTAAAAATTGCTATGCTTGTTATAGCTAGACCTACATTTAAAAATACCTCAAGTCAAAATTACATTAGTTACCATGCACCTGCTAGGTTCAGGGTCTGATTAAGGTTACTCGGGGCACTGGATACAATTATGAGACCCCCCACAGTACTCTTCTATGTAAACAACGCCTTATCTAGGGGCAAATGGAAGAAAATTGTGAGAAGCGAAAGAATTTTTTATTTTTATTTTAGTTGTCATCTTACCCTTTAGAATTGTACTGCTCAATATATTCTCCTTATTCTGCCCATTTTTTTTTAGTGTTGAAGGCCAAACATTAAGAGAAATTTTGTTTAGCTGAAAATGTTTTCAGCAGAGCCGAAATAGAAATTTGGGGCCAGGGACAAATGTCCCTAATGTCCCTGCCTTAACCCGGCCCTGGCTAGGTTACAAAAAAATGCGGACTCAAACCACTTTTTAGTGATTAAAGAACTTACGTTACTCTTACAAACATCTGACTGGTTTGTATTGCTGAATAGCTAACGGCTTAAGTTTTAAACAGTAGCTTACCTATTACCTAAGTACACTTTTTATCTTTTTAAAGAAATAGCGATTTTAATATTTGTATGCTTCTTAAACCTTTTTCGCCAATTTAGCTCAACATTAGCAATTTCAAATTAGTAACAAGATATTCTTTACTATTTTAAACATTTTTACACTTCAGCATTTAACCTACTGACTACACCCTTCCAAAATGAAACGTACAGTTAACAATAACTGAAATCAATGGACTCCTGTATCCAATTAATTTTAACACCTAATCGCGCACAACATTCCACACACAGCACTTTGGCACAGGTCCTCTCATTGTATCTTAGAATTTGCACACGAATATATGCCCTTACAGGTCTTTATAAGAACCGTTAATCTTTGCCCATTTTGGTTCTTACAAGAATTACGAAATACCTTGATATATTTTTGTGCCAAGATCAATTTGAACCGACTGACTGTTTTCTTTTTTTAAGTGAAGCTGCCAGAATGCACTAAATCCAGGTACTAATAGTCTCCTAATTTAAGTTTGTACAAAATTAATTCTAGTTATTTTCTCTCTTAGGTTGAATCCACCTCATCACCGTTGTGTGAAAGCTATTTGCAGGTTCTAGATACCTAGTTACACCTAAGGTGGTGACAATTACAAGACAGGTGTTGGATTTACAGGCAGCAAGATAAATGGACCAGGCTTGATCTTTAATAAACTTAAGTGGTTAACCATAATGCACTCTGGTATTACCCAGAGTGTAACTACATTAACATGCACGGAACACCAGATGAGAGCCACCTGTTAACCAGTGGAGCCTGCACATATAACACATAACCCTACAGTGATTAAACCACGTTTGGGTCCAACCACTGATACAAAGTATTATTGTTATTGACATATTTTGTCTTTGTTACCCTCGCCGACGCATTATTGCTCTAGGAAAGATACTCTCCAATAAAGGTCTGCGGCCTTGCAGTGTTGGAAACACCGGTTCTCGTCAGATCCCCGAAATTAAGCAGCATTGGGCTGGATTGATACCTGGGTGGGTGACCGCTTGGGAATCTGGCTGTTGCAGACATTGGGCCTTAGGGCTTCGGGCAGAAGACCAGGAGTGGTTAACGCTCGTTAAACCCTTTAACCCTTTTACTCTCCAATAAATATAAACAATATAAGCATTATTGGTGGTGGCACACTCTTTCCCAGTTTAATGATGGCGGCTAAGGTGACATATTACTTTTAGATGGTGGCGGCGGAAAGAGGCTGCAAATAACGAAACAGAAACTAAATGTGCAAACGAAAGCCACTTAAAATTAATATGAAACGTAGCTTAGGCCTACCTAAAAATTTTTTAAATGTTAAAATTTGAAAAAGACCAGCAAGAACTTCACACCAAACGGCAAAAATCTCAAACGTAGACGAGTTAGTATTACACCCAGATTTTTAAGGAACCTTACCAAGTATTGCAAAGTCATTAAAATGAGAGTAAAATGAAAATTTAAAGTAAATTTGTGACCGCTCCGACTACAGTAGGCCCAAAGCCTGTTTCCTAGTTTAGTTTGTGGGTTATTAATTACGCTAAGCATAACTAAAATAAAAATAACAAAATATCAAAAAAGATAATATAATATTTTTACACTATGATGATGATTTCGTGGGAAAAAACCTCAAGAATCGTCGAAATAAATCTCGATTTTGTTTAGACCAAGTTATTCTATACTGAAGTGTTTCCCACACAAGCAGGATTGGGCATGGCGCCAGAAGAGCGAAGGACACATTTTGATAGGCAAATCCCATAGAAAATTCCGCCGTTGTTTTACAATCGACACGAGCACGCAACATCACACGGCCCTTCGGGCAACCTTTCTAACTCTGCGTCTGAGGTTACACGCTTTTTGGCAAGCCTTGTGGGACAGTCAAGTCGGTAATAAGTTGCGTGTTATTAAAGGCACTGTTGAGGAATGGCACTCGGCGTGTCGCCGCAGTCGCCGTGAGGAGGTGGTGTTGGCCCGTTTGCGCGTTGGTCACACTCGACTTACTCACTGTTTCCTTTTGCGGGGGCTTGACCCTCCTGAATGTTCTTGGTGTCGACAGCCACTTATGGTCCGGCACTTCCTTGTTGATTGTCACCATCTTGATGGTGTTCGTTTCCATCTTCCGCATGACATTGCGCGTCAATTGGGTGATAAGTTTGTCCTCCTGTCCGATGTTTTTCAATTTTTGCAGGAGGTACAGATGTATGACAAGATTTAGATTAGGGGTTTGAATAACATCTCCGTAATGTGTGGTGCAGTGGCAACCCGGACCACTGCACTGTGACTGAGGTTGGCGCTAATGACCAAGTTGTCGACGTGCCATTAAGCATCAATCCCCCCCCCCCCCTTCGGGCACGTTCACACAGTCACGCCATGGACTTATATACTATTTCACGTAGTGTGATAGTGTATGAATCCGTGCCCTGAATATAGATAGCTCCATGTCCACATTCGGGTTGTTGTCCGCCACCCGAACAAATAGCAGTACTTAGCGAACTGTGGGTACCTGCACGCCATTCGGATCCGGAGAATCGGGCCGGGTGTAAAAAGTACATAGTTCACTATTTACTGCTATTTATCTGGGTGATGCTTCTAATTGTGTGAACAAGCCCGTCTCTTCTTGAAAATGCCAGGGATGGCTGAAGAAGCTCTGGCACTTCAGATAATGATGCTAACCATCAGGCCAGTTTGCCCCATAAGAAAGTTATACTATGGTTATTTGCATGTTTTCGCACTGTACACATTATGATTTTTTTACAATTCATATGCAAGATGAACCGTTAATTTTCTTTTTAATTCATTGTAGATAGTTACATTTTAAATTAGTTTGCATAATATTGTATAAATAGGGAGCATAACAGATTTTAATCATTTTTCCCGTAACTGGTTTTCCGTCAGGGCAATATAATATTTCCAACTCCTGTTTTGAATTTTTTTAAGTTTAGCAATTAGATCAAAACAGTGTTTTAATAAAGGCTTCCGCACACTAGGTGGCCAGGTCGTGAGGCCAGCGGTAGTTTCAGCCAAAAAATACGTCGACGTGCCGCGTGGCCACGTCTGTTTTTTATTGATAATTCTCGATCACATGGTGAAAAATAAACACGGAGCAAGTATGGTCACCTGCACGCTGCCTGGGGTCCCAGTGGCCACTGCGACTGACTGGCCGTGGCAGTCAA
>JAHWFP010070909.1:0-11821 GCA_023313725.1 Lithobius niger
CGGGAGGAATGTACCTTTAAATCAACTGGCTTAGAGCCAGAAAACAAAATCCGCAGCTTCACTCCCAAGCATCCTATATAGTGACAAGTGGTGGAATACAAGGCGAAACTCCCACGTCTGTGATTTAAGCAATTCAACTATAAGCATGGGACGGCTTAAGCACATCGTAGGTGGGACTCCCACTAGAGGAGGGTCAACAGCTGTTTTAACAGATATATTCCTGTGAAGATGCCCACACGGTCATTAAAATCTGCAAAGATATTTAATTTTCAGGGGATAATTTTAAGCCTTGGTCACAATAAAAATGCACAAAATGGTCACACACTTCAACCAAACGTTATATTAGGATGGAGGTAACAATAGAACGTTTGGTTGAAGTATGTGATCATTTTATGTGATCCCCTAAAAATTAAATACCTTTGAGAATTTTAATGACCGTGTGCTGGATTCCTGCTGTCAGGAGCAGTGCGTTTAAGTTTTTAACATCTACAACCACACTCAATATCAAGTTTCATGGCAGTCCTTTTACATTTGGTTTATATCAAACACCAAAACTAGTAAAAGGGGGCGCCAAGTTCGGAATGGTTCGGCCCTTCAAAGGAGTAATATCAACACACCAAAACATTCGCTAAGTTAATCGCACCGCTTAATAATTCGAAGTTTAAATGAAACCTAGAACATTGGTACTTTCGGTAGCAATGTTCAAGTTTTCATTTAACGTCCAAAGTATTATTCGATGCGATTAAGTTGGCGAATGTTTTGGTGTGTTGATATCACTCCTTTGAAGGGCCGAACCATTCGGAACTTGGCGCCCCCTTTTCCAGTTTTGGTTTTTGATATGATATCACTTCTTTTTTTTTTAATTGTGTATTGACTCAACGCCACTACCGTGCAGATGTGTAATAAAGTGCCACGCCAACAGGAAAATGGTTTTCAACAATTTGCTACTACCTTTTGCCTATAGGCCGAACCATTCTCAACTTAGTCACTTTTTTATAAATTTTTAGATTGGTTTTAATTTTGTTGTAATTTGTTTTATTTAGTTAAGTTTTGGTGTGTTGAAATCACTCCTTTGAAGGGCCGAACCACTCTCAACTTGGTGGCTTCTTTACCAGTTTTTGGCTTTGTTTATTTTGATTTGTTTTTACATTTGGTTTATTTTTCGTGAATTGGACGTCAATACAATTTCTTTGCAACGTTGTTTAGATACATCGTGTTACACTAATGTGTTTCTAGGCACGCACGTCAGTATACATGTTCTCATTGTCCGAACTTTGGCCGTCCAATGAGAGACGATGCCGTCAATACTAACAATGGTTATAACAATATTTTCGTACTTGCGCGCCCTCCCACGCCATCCCCGTTACGCCCCAGACTCCAAACCATTAAAGGTACGCAGTTCGTATTGTAGTGCACCCATTCGTCCAATTTCATAGCTGGAAGCCTCCCCGTTATCTCGGAATCGATGAATAATCACTATGGGATTTTACATGGGGATGAGCGGACTAGCAAGCTAGCTAGCTAGGTAGTATTACTATAGTAACACATTTTCAACGTTATTGAGGGTCAGATTTTGCATTGAAAGCAGCTTAGCCGGCATTCCTACACGAGTTAATTTTTGTCAGTTGTGTCATTGCTCTCGATTTCAACTCAATATAAGCTTTTGTACCGCATTATTATTTTTCCTCAAGTACCTGAAATGTGCCCAACTATGCTTCAAGATATAAGACACTGACGCAATGGCGCCGCGCTACAATGGTTTACAACCTTGACAATTGAATTGATGTGATGTTTGTTGTGATGTTTGTTGCCTAACTTGGCGCGTGTCTAGAAATGTCAAAAACTTGAAGGTTCCTTTACCGTTTTGGAATTTGTACAACCCTAACTCATTTCCGTAAAGAAAAAAAAAGAAAAGAAAAATAACCATTTTCCGCAGTGGTAGTATATTAGGAAGATTATGAGCTAATGAAGAAAGAGTTCCGTTAAGATCGCTGGATTTAAAGAAGGGCTGTTCTTCAAACGTATGACGGATTACAGCGCCCAACTTGGCGAATTTTTTCACCACAAAACGCATCCATCCTATAACGAATTTTAAGAATATTTTATTTTCATGTGATGAAAATCCTTTGCTTAATCATGACTGTGATGCTGATTGCTGTGATGCTGGATCGAGGCTAGGAAATGGATAAATTATTATTATTTTTATTTTATTGGCTGCAAATTAAGGCTCCTTATTTGATCAAACACTTGAATTAGTTGTTTACTTCTAGTTCTCAGGGCCAGTGACAGGGTTCCTCGTGCCTGTTACAAACTGGGAGCTAGGGCCTCCTTATTTAGTTAGAGGGGTCTGGGAGAGCGCCATGGATTACCACGGATTACCTAAGATTAACAATCAATTAACACCGGATTACCTTGTAATATTAAATGGTATTACCAAAATTGCCAAGTTAAGATATTTGGCATACTTCAGATTACTGGATTATCACACGTAATACATCGGATTACTGGATTATTACAAATAATACTTCGGATTACTTAATTGTTACTTGTATTATGGAATTTCTACATGGAATAATTCGGATTACCTCCGGATTACCACTGATTTTCAGAGTTACCTGCATATCGGGAATATTTTTATTACTACAGAGTACCACGAAACCACTGGTTCATTTTTACTGAATGTTTACCAAGGAATAATTACCAAATGATAACCAAGGAATACTGTGAATTACTCGCGGATTCCCACTGGGACGAATTATTGCTTGTACACCGGATTACCAAAGTTGATTACCCCTCGCACCATGGTTACTGAAATTATATTTTCTGCCACATTCCATACATTTGCATATTCTTTTTGTGTTTCACAATTTCCATTGAAGCGAGTAGATGCATACTAGCCGTTCTCTACGTTTAAATCAAGCGATTGGCTTAATAAGAGCACTTTAAAATAATGGACGTCACGATTGTAATTAAAGGATTGCGTCGGTCCGGCCTGGCTCGATGTGTGCGTTGCACGGCTGATGCCTTCCTTCACTTTGTTTACGTTTCCTGAACAATAACTCTTGCCATTAGGAACACAAAGGGAGAAAGAGCAGCAGTTATTTTTCTATCACAGCTCATAGAATGGAGGAAGGTGGCGATGTCTCATCCGCAGCATGTCTTCGGTTCACGCTTCTGGCCACAGCCATGGCTCCCTTCAATTATGCAGGCCTAGCTCTCGGCTGGGGAAAGAAAACTTGGTGAAGAGCGGCGAATCTGAACACCTTAGTAGCGTACATGTTAAGTCTCGAGTGTCTCAAGTTCGTGTAAACAGACTCGCTGGGAACACCTTCCAGACACTTGGGCTGCATAAACCGAACTGCACAAATAACAAGAGGGGGCAGGCAACTCCACCAATTAATTCCGTGCCACTTCCGCTTCATACCGATTTATTCGTTTTAACTAATGTTTGGCACAGCACATATAATGGTGAAAACCGTTTGTTTCTATCTGGTACCTAGAGTGGTACCGTTCCATGGATGATGGGATGTGCTTCGAGGCCACTTCCGGTCCACTTCCGCTTCACAGTTTTGGCCTTTTTAATTCGACGTGTCACACTTCGAATTAATACGGTTGTGGCCAAAAAACGGGTGGAGGCGATTTACGTCAGCGACATCTCCCTCAAAAACCAGACACATTTGTTCAATTCTGATCCAACGAAATTCAAGTATGCGGGTGGGTGAGTTGCAGTGCGCAAGTACAAGAGGTATTATGCTCAACAGAATATAATAAGACGTTTGAAGTATAATAACCTCTAACAAGATCCTTCAGCGAAAAACCGTCGCCCGATAGTATACGATCTGTGGATGACGTCAGCCAAATGTCTTCGTAAAGGTGTGCGCTCATACGAAAAATTGCGGCGTGTAACTGCGCATTTCGGCAAGTCAGCTCTTCAAACTGTGGTCGGTTAGAGACTATGCGTAGACATCGAGATGGCGTCCTTTCTTATCGCGAAGTACAATACAAAGTAAGTCGTCACTTACCTTTGGCGGTAATCTGGATGGTACACCGAATTTTTACTGTAGAATCTGGACGGTACATTGAATGCGTGGCGCGCATAGCCTCACTGCTTTTCGGGTGCGATATATTACAGTATTTGATTACGCTTGTTTGTGGTGTTGTTTCTTATTGAACGAGTGAACAAAGCGAATGATGTCCTATTTTTACAGTGGCGGACTGGCCAGGGAGGGAAGGGTGGTATATTCCTCCTGGCCTCGAATTCTCCGATTTTTTTTTTTAAATCCGTTAACAGGAAGACTCACGCAAGTTTTATTGGTTCGATATTAGTTTTACCAACAGATTTAAAATTACAAATAAAATAATAATAAAGATAATTATAAAATGCTGGTAAATCAAGTACTTTGTATTGATCAACCTATCACAAATTTGCCACATGAAATTGCAGTGTTATATTCAATGTGTAATTTGTCACAATTTTCGTGTGAATATTTTAACTCTTGTTAATACACCAAAAAAGTGTAAATAAATTTAAAGTAGTCAACCTCACGTACCCTCAGCGCAATATGATTTCTCCTACTCCCCCCCCCCCCCTAAATTACCTGCTGAATTTACTGAAAATATGGTATTCGTAGATTTAAAAAATGTAAGTCCAATGAACAAGAAGAAAGGGAACAGGAAACTGTAAAACAACGAAGCTTTCAGTTTGTTTTTTGTTTTTTTGTAAGAAAACCAATATCAGCGTCCGATGAAAACTTACATGGTCAGTGATTGTATCGTCGCACTCAAGATTCTGGCTCATTTGCCGTATCGTAGTAGCAAAAGTTACGAGACAATTTTTTTAATACAATGTGCACTACACCACGCATTCAGATTTTTTATGTCTGCCGTTACAACTGCATACATCAATTACACATTTTTCTTTATTCTGCCATACAACACGTCGAATTTCTAATGCAGTGTAGTGCATCCTTGTTTAAAATTCATTTTAACTATTTTTGGACACTGAATCTAATGGTAAAAACAGTTTGTCTCTATCCTGTCCCGTTCTGGAGATGAAAACGGTGTCGGGCAAAGTGGTTGCTATATATAGTCTTTCCAGCAAGTTTCACTGTACAGAAGCCTAAACAAGCGACTACCTAGTCGCAACCGGTCTTCTGTAAACTTCTGAGATTTTCTAAAATGTTGAGAAACACCTCTATCACGCATTGCAACACCACTCTTTCATAACATAAAAGTAGTAACCATCACAGTTGCCAGTTAGTTAAAAATGTGTTAGCTTTCAGGTCTGATTTCAGATTTTAGGTTTAATGGTCGGCTTTTAGGTCTAATTCTTACATGCTGGTTTAATTTCATAAGTAGCAGCTAATGGAGAATTGGGTTCGAGAGTTCACGTATTCATGTACGCAACACGGTGTGGCGATTTCACGTAGCCGTGGAAACGTGATTTAAAGCATAATTTTCAGTTTTTGGGCCTAATTTTCTTTACATGTCGTTTCAATCGCAGCTAACCGGGAGAACTTTATTCGATAGTAAGCCAATTCGTCCATGCAACACGGTGTCGAGACTATATCTTAATGAAGCTAATGTATGTCGTTACCGAAATCCTTCTGTTTTTACGGTTGCGTGTTTTACGTCGAGAAAGCCTATTAGCTATTGATCGCTGAATCTAATGGTGAAAACCGTTTGTCTCTGTCGTTCTGAAGTTAAAAAAGGCGACGGACAGACAGACGGACAAAGTCGGTGCAACAGTTTTCTCAACCGTTACTGCTGCACAGAATACTAGAGCCGTTAAAATGCCCCAACTGTTACCTGTACCAAGATTGTACCCCTAATCCGAACCGATATAAAACAGCGGTTGATAGGGCTATGTTGGTGGGTTTAAGGTTTGGGCAACGATTTTTCCTAATTTTTTATTGAGAAACTTAGACTGGTTATTTAAGGTATGTTTGTGTTGGATATTACTTTACTTTTAATTAACAAATGATGTGTTGGTTTAGAAAAAAAAACGATTTTTTTCATTTGAAATTTTATTTCATTTATGATGTTTGGTAATCGCTACTGTTTCGCCTCAAAGGACGACATGTGTCACCAAGCACGAGGAGAAATAAGTCCCAACGCGCATTGTGAACATTGTGAGGGGTCCCGGGTGCCCCCAAACAACGGAAGAGCCCACTAGTCAGAGTGGTACAGGGCTGCCAGCCAAGTAAACGCCGGATCAAATGCCAACACACACCAAAAAAAAAAAAAAAAAGCTAAAACACATTTTAAAAAATGTCCAGGTTGCGTGATCGTGTGAAGTATTAAGGAGGCCTTGTTTTATAGAGGTGGTTTTAATGTTTGTAGGTTGGTGTCTAAGCGAGCCGAGTCCCAGATTTCCAATCCGGGGACTTATTTTCGGAGGAATTTTTTCCGTGGGATCTTTTTTTACGGGATTTTTTTTCCGTCCCCCAAGCGAGCCAAATGCCTAAACTTCACTCTTTGTAACATAACCGACATTCTCCGAAAAACCACTACAGCCAAGGCGACGTGAAAGACTTCAATTTTCGGGCCTATTTTGGACGTTTCCTATGCCCCATGCGGTGAATGGAGGTTTGAATCGCAGGGTTTGCCCCTCCCCTTGTTACACACCTGTTTTTTTTCTTTCAAATTGAGCCGAACCGTTTTATTACTATTATTATTACATTTTTTTTTTTTATTAAACAAAGTTTTATTATTTGTCATTGTATTATGGTTTTCTGTGGTATTTATTATTCTAGGGCTTACCAGTAGCATGCATTGACCTCCGAGGGGGCAGGAGCAAATTTGATTGAAAGGGCACCGTACTTTTTTTTATGAGGACTCTGGGGTGCATAAACTTCTTACTGGACAAAATTTCTCACAAAATTTTCCTACACATATTTCAAATTTCCACAGCTTTTCACCATGTTGGCAAGCCATTTTTTAGTGAATTTCCACAGTTCTCTGACATTTCCCGCGAACCTCGTTCTAGCGTTCTGGCATATTCTACACACCTGTGAGGACTATTTTTTTAAATTTGTGTTTACCCTTATCTTCCCTTTCTTAACCTTTTTTGCTCTTTTTAGGGCTTTTTTGGGCCGTTTCAGGTCGTTTTACGTCGCCGCACCAACAATTGTTGACACAAAACGACCAATTTTCTTTACAAAATGTGTATTTGGCGAAAAGGGCAGGGGCAATGTCCTCCCCCCGGCCCCCACCTGTGAACAACACTGCCTATATTACTAATTTTCAAAACCCAAACTCTTTCTGATCAAAAACATGTTCACATAGAGTCACATTTTTCACTAGATGGTCAGGCCTGTACGATTCACTTCCAGACTTGCCCTGACTTAGCCAACTCTCCAACCAGATCCCCTCGCCATTTTTTTTTCTGCCCCTGTGGTTTGTTCTTTCTCTGCTCGGAACAATATCCTTCTTCGCGTGGTTCGGTCGGTCGGCCATGTTGATGGGCGCAAGGAGTATTTATTTACCCACCGGGCAGGCGAATGTGGCGCCCCCTCAGTGGGCTCTCGCTGCTCTTTTGTTTGGTCATAAAGTCAAATGTAAATCAAGTGCTATTTATTTATCGAGGCTTTCATTTAAAGATTCATGGAACGTGCTTCTATTAAAAGCCCCCGGTCTGACTCCACGGATAGACCACCCGGCTGTAGAAGCGAGATGAAGACTATTGGAAGGGAGAAAACAGTCCTTTAGGTTTTGAGAAATAAGATCCCTTCCGACACAATCAACTGGACAAACTTGGTTGCGAAACTGTTTACGGCCGAAATTTAAAGGCGAATTAATCTAAATCTTGCTTGCCATCTCAAAAACAAGACGTCGCCGGAAATGTGGTGATAAAAAAAAAAAAATTCTTTGAGCCTTACATCATCGGAAGTGAAGTAACGCTTGTATAGATGAAGCAGCTCAAGTGTGAATCTTTCAAGACGTTTTAAAGCGAAAAGAAGTTTCGTAAGAGGATGGGAACCCCCAGGGATTCGAACCAGGAACCTCCGATTGTAAAGGGGCCGACAAATGTCCCGAATAGATTTGGCAGTTGCTGAAAATCCCGAGTCTCTCACACTACCATATTGCGAAACGAACACACTGTAGGCTAAAGTGATAGATGCCAAACATGAGTTGTCGTGTACAAAGTCAGCGCCGAATTAAGCCTCGAAGAGGGCTGGTGCTTAACACTTATTGTGCCCCCCCCCCCCTTCCCGAAAAAAAAAAAGCAATATGGGGCGTAATACGTCGATTTTAACAACTTTTCTTAGTAGGTTTTATTACTAATGCTCGAGTGACTTATTACCTTCTATTTATCATATAGGGGATTCTGCGTGACGACAATGTTCACCAATATTATGTTTACGTAAATATTACCAACAAAAAACAACTGCAGGTCAACCATCTTTGCCATAGGTTAAAGAATTATTTTTCAGCAAGTTACTTCTCTCAGTTCTACGGGGGCCCTTGCGGTAGTTGCGGCTACTAATACCTCTGCTGATGGTTTTGGCTTTGAAGCAGCACCAAGGTAAAGCATTATCAGAGGTATTAATAGCCGCAACTACCGCTAGGGCCCCGCGTAGAACGGAAAGAAGTAAGAAGCAATATCTATAATCTATGTCTTTACTCGGTAGATTCGGAGGAAAAATCGTTTCCTGTAGTCGATGGTACAATGGGTCAGCGGTGACGTCACGCTGAGTTATGTCGGAAAATTCACCGCGCCTTTAAAGGGACACCCGGCCTGCCTTATAACAACTACGTGCAGATCACCATACGCGCATTTACCAGACCCAAGGTAAAGGCTGGGATGGTAGCTGCGTTTTTCGCAGCGAAGAACGTAGCTGCTGTCTTGGTTGGCTTTGGGAATAGTACACTAAACAACATCAAGTTAAAGATTGTGTCGTCACAAACCGGAATGATTCTCGTATTTTAACATCACAATTTATGATTTTCTATGGCTAGTGTCTTATAATTTTGCTTCGGCTATCTATTGGAATAATTAATTTTAATTTTTACCGCATTAGTCTTTTAGATTTTTGGTTTCATGGTAGTTATTAGAAAATTAGTATATGCACACACAGAGATGAAACGTCATGATTATTGTAAGCGCGCAAAGCATCATATACGTGTAGGACACAGTAAATAAAGTTAAAAATTATTCAACAGAAAATCTCCTAGACGCCATATTTTAAAACGGATTTTTACCAAGGGATTGATTAACGGTAAGTAAATAGACCTTTGGGGTCGTACTTGATGTGGTGGATCGAGAATAATGGCGCTGGGAGGTATATCCCTTTTTAATAACTGGTTTGATGGGTGGCACTTCGCAGCTGAATTCGTCGGCGAGTTTAAGAAAGTCACAGCTCAGAGGAAAATGATGAAACTCTGTACACATACCACGCACATGGTTGGCGTCCGTCGCTATCATGAAAATGACAACCATATCGACATTTTAAAATGTTGAAGTGCTTTCGTAGCAAACAGGGTGTGTAGTAAACTATCTGGCCCTATCTACAACGAATTAGAGGGCGCATACAAAATGGACGCCACGACTGTCTCAATTCATTCGGGATTTGGCAAATCGCATCGGTGAATTTTTGTACGGAGAGTCGCGTCGCGACATCTGTTGGCAGCTAGTGTCGGTTTTCAAAATATAATCTTAATTTTACGTAGATTTGCGTGACACAATTTTACTACATACTAGGGTATAATAACTACACCCACTGTGAAATCATGAAATGATACTAGGGTATTTTTAAATAGTTTTTAAAGTTATCATTCAACCACAGTTAAGCTATTTTTCTGCGCTTGGGAAAGAAAAGTGACACGTTCGTGTATCCGGAAAGTGTTCCAAGGGAAGGAACGTTGGCATTTTTGTTCGGACGGTGTCGTCCTCGGTTGACAGAATGCGGCAACCTAACAAATCAATCGCATCAGTGGCGTTTTCGGCGGCCATATAGTCCAACCCAGTCTCGTATGCTATTTTTCATCCAAAATCCGACCGGTACTGTCGTAAAGCCATGGTTCAACTTAAAAATTTGCGTAAAGAAACGGCGCAAAGAACTGGAATTTGTTTCCTGTTCTTTTTTACCATAATCGCCGGATGCAATTATTACAGCCTAACGATTTGAGATGTGAATACCAGTTTCATATGTGTTGATGGGCATATGACACTTAGTGCACATAGCCAAAGATTAATTCACGCCTACACTTTGCGGTTAAAAGAAGCAGAAAAAAAGTACCAGTTAGTCATACCGTGATTTTACGGAAACTATTAACAGTGTATTTACACACCAAATAAGCGACGCAGGCATCAACTAATAAACAAAATACCAAAAACAGACCTAGTTACAACTGAAGCGAGAACGTTGCATAACCACACCCTAAGAAATGGACTCGTTATAAATACGATGGTACTCGTCTGATTTACGTCATTATTATTCCAATAATACCATCAACACGATGGGAAAAAAAACCTGTATTTTAAAATAAACACCCTTTAGACACACCTACAAAACGTTTTTAGACGTTTTTAGCTGAAGAAACACATTAAAGCGGTTTACAAATAGCGTGGAATGAGAAACCTATAGAAAGAAACTTTAATGACGTAAAGTGTCCGCGGCCTATCTCGAGTTCTCGAAAGAACGAACACAAATAATCGATTGTACGTTTTTGGTAGCAGAGTGCCTTGTTGATATCCAAGATGGTTAAAAAATACAATGGCGGCCGTCGATTAAAGCCGCCCCCTCCAGGAAGACGTAGTCGCTCATAAAATACTTGCAGGACTCAAGATACGCCGCGCACACAATAGTAGTATTGTTGATGTGAATACGTTTAAGATATAAACACTATCGCTCAATTTGCAGCACATTATAAACACACATAGCAACGGAGGTGTTTACACAAAACAGTAGTGGTTTTATCTTATAACAGTGTTTATTTTACAACACGACAAATACAAGCGTTTTCGCTAAACACGATTTTCAAAAACATAACGTTGTAGTAAAAACACTACGGTTTTATATTAAACACTTCTGTTTTAAGCATATATTTATAAAATGTTGCAAACTGAACGATAATGGGTTTATTTTAGACGTATTTCACGTCTGCAACATTGTATTAACTGTAATGTTTTGGAAGGTTTCCTCTCACCCCATGTTGTTTAGGAAACGTTTGTATGTGTTTTTCCGCTAAAACGTTTTCTAGGTGCGTCTAAAATGTGCTCATTTTTTAAAACACATGTTTTTTTAGTGAAGTGAAGGCAAGGATGCGTGTTAATACACATTGTAAGAATCATGGACGAAGCTCGTGACTGAAGCATTGCGAGATGTTGCCATGGTGACCGAAACCTCGCATGGAGCAAACCTCACATGGAGCAAACCTTTCAAAACATGGCTGAGAATAAAAATATTTAAAAAATTTGTTAATTGAAAAAGCATTAATATAAAAGCCCGTAATTTATACACAGCTTAGAAATAGTAGGTTCATCCTGTATTTTTTTGCAAATAAGAATCGAAATAATTCTTACAATAGTACGCCTCTCGAATTTGTGAGAGCAGACAATGGGAAACAACAGATTGCATACAATGGATATGTTTTCCGTCGAGAACGCCAACAGAACGACAAAAATCTACTGGCCATGCATTAAATATGTAGCCTACAACTCAAATCAAACTTAAACTTTAAAACAAAAATATTGTTTGGGGAATAATGAGGCCACTTTTTAATTTTTTTTCTCACGAAGTTTCGCCCATGCTAGGCACTGTCCAAGCGTAGTTTCGCCAATGCGAGGCACTGTCCAATTAAGCGAGGTTTCGTCAAT
>JAHWFP010070909.1:11831-30389 GCA_023313725.1 Lithobius niger
GAGGCACTGTCCAATTAAGCGAGGTTTCGCCAATGCGAGGCACTGTCTAATTAAGCGAGGTTTCGTCAATGCGAGGCACTGTCCAAGCGAGGCTTCGTCAATGCGAGGCACTGTCTAATTAAGCGAGGTTTCGTCAATGCGAGGCACTGTCCAAGCGAGGTTTCACCCATGCGAGGCCCTGTCCAATTAAACGAGGTTTCGTCAATGCGAGGCACTGTTCAAGCGAGGCTTCGTCAATGCGAGGTTCCGTTCACAAGAGCCAGGATTATCCCATGCGGAGCACCATCCTGGCAAGGAAAGACAACGCGCGACGATCTCGTTAGGCTCCGGCCGCGACGCTGAATGCACGCACTGTAGCATGACAACTTTCTGTTTAAAGTTAGAACGAAACGTATAAGTGCACTTTAACGCTCAATTTGCTGTTACCGTAAATGACCTAATAACAGCCCTGGGATATAGCTACGTCCCCCCCCCCCCAAAAAAAAAGCTTTACGGTCAGAAATCGTGAAATTACCAAGTTTGTAAATTACATACAGATTACAAAATTGACTGAAAGCTTCATACACTCAAGTAAATCAATGTTTTATCCTCTTAAATTAAGGTTTTTCTGCACCAAAATTAACTGAAAGCTTCATACATAAATCAAACTGAATAAACTAGTAAACTAATAAACTTACATTCCTGAACAAATGAGAATAAAGGCATTGCGTTAATGTTCGACTGAACCTGGTATACGTACGTGAAGGATCGCATAAACGCCGACTTTTTCGTGTTCAGCCCAAACACCTTTCCTGGACGGAAGTAAGATTCTATGAACTAACTTTATTACGGTCACCCGCCCCCCCCCCCCACACTCTTTTTAATCTAATTAATTTAAACAGCCCATGGGCGTTTACTAGGCGATTTACGGTGCGATACTTCAGCGCATATTGACTTATCTTTATTGTTTTCCAACATACTTACTGGAAGATGGGTAAGAAACAAGTGGCTGTCCAATGATGGATAAGGCAGAATAGGGATAGAGGGGATATGGTTCCAGCACTTGGCTGCCACTACATCGACACGAAGGTAAAGGACAGCATCGAGAGAGACAACTTGTCCACGTAGAGGGTGTGGTGCAGGCGGGGGAGTGGCATTCCTGGCTAGGACTTGGAGAGGGCGGCTCTGATGGTGACGACGTCACTGAAAATAAATGAAACAAACACAGAGCTGTAATATTATTATTATTAGTGCAGATTTTATAATTTTCCGATGAAAATAAAATGATTTAAGCCAAAAACCGAAGATTCTTCCCGGAGCGGATGGCCTTATGTGTGCCAAGGATTGGCGCCACGGGGGTTGTCAAAAAACATTGCCCACTATCGGAAAGCAACTGAGAATTTCGTCGGGGTACAGCCGGAAGACGTAGTATACACGAAGACATAAAATTCGTACAAATTTTTTTTTTAAATGAAAATCGAGTTGAACGTTTTGTTTGCTAAATGGTCCTACCGATGCAACTACATCATCTACATGAACGCCATGATTTAAGAGTTGCCTTACTTAATGCAGAAAGGTCAACTAAATATGTACGAAATAAAACTTGTTACGGATTCCAGCTAAATTGTCGTCGTTTGAATTCGTGAATCGTGATATCACTGAACTTCGCGAAAATCGTGTGCAGTGGCTAAACTGAAAATTGACTTGTTTTACTTCTGTTAGCCCATCAACATCATGCTTTAAAGGGGGATTACCACCAAATGACAGGCTGCAGCATGTATAGCCAATTCCCGCTATCTAGTTCTGTCTAACCCTTTACTTTCAACAAGCGAAGGAACACACAAACCAATTTCATTTTATGAAAGAAATAAGCCACGTGCCTCCTTAATTATTGATGAATTACATGTCATTCATTCTCTTATCTTCCTTTAGAGCATTAGATCTTTCAAAAACTTGCCTCCATATTTTACACGTTAAAGCATTTTTAATACTAATGTGATTAAAAAAAAAGATATTCTAGGTAAATTAAATCACTATATTTGAAAAATAAAAAAAATGGGATGATCACGATTGGAGATAAACTGCGATGAATGGTTTTTGGAATAAATCAGATAACGATATCTGAGATTAACGAGATAAATGAGATTAGACATAATTATAAGATAAACTAGATAGGCTAGACATCTAATATTTATCTTAATACGTTATCTTGATTATTCTGTTTGATACTAAATTTCCGTCATCGTACTACTTCCAGTAAAATTCATATTTTGCAGCTTTATTCAAAAGATTATTATCCGGGATTCTTTTCACCACAGAACAAACACTCTTAGTATTAATTTGTTCTTATTATTTATTTTATTTCCCATTCAGACGAAAACTGGCCCTTAAGAACAATCAGTCACTCTGCCATTACTTTTTGCGTGTTAGGAAAATGTAAACCCAGTTGGGAGAATTTGTGTTTTTCGTCAGCAAACAGTAGGCTATTAATTCAGTTGGAAGATGAAAAGTCCCAACAACAACAATAACTGAAAGTCATATTAAAATAACTTTAACAAGAACCTGTGCCTTGTCAATACTTAACAGGTTAATGCTACAAATTTGTTACATTCATTCGATCTCCAGGCGACTGAAAAAGACCCAAAACACAATGATAAAGTACATAACTAGTAACATTAAAATAACTCTAAAGGCCCTAGGCCTTATTCATTCATATCTATAACTTTAAAAAAAGCCCCTGGGCCAGTTTCGGCGGAGGGTAGCGTAAGCTATATCGGACACCAAGTTGCAAAATGTTGGTTGGTTGCACTTTTGTAGTCTGGGTGGAGCCCAAACGAAAGGACGAATTGAAATGAAATTTGGTACATCACATGAAACCCTTAAAAGTATTGCTGAGTTAGAATTTGCCGTAAATCGACCAAATATTACGGAAGAAATTACACATTTTCAAATTTATTAGTAACATTAACCATTGTAAATTTGGAATCCTGAATAGTTAAAATCGTACATCTGTTAAGCAACAAAATCATGCACATCGAGCTAAAAGTATGAAATTTGGTACACAAGTCAGTCTTTTACTTGTGTACCAGCCATGGAATCCCTATGAAATACCACCAAGAGCCCACAGAACAGGCTTGACCAACAAATTATTGGAGATCGAGCTAAAAGCATGAAATTTTGTACACAAGTCACTCTTAGCAGTACAAATCGAACCAGCCTTGGAACCCCCATGAAATACCATCAAGGGCCTCCACTACCCCCCCCCCCCCCCCCGTGCTCCCTCCCTGATGCTTGACCAACAAATTCTTACAGATCGAGCTGAAAGCTTGAAATTTCGTACACATTGCTAGCAATACAAATCGAACCAGCCACGGAACCCCCATGAAATACTCACAAGCCTCCCTACTCCCATGTGCCCCCTCGTGTGCCCCCTGTGACATTTGACCAACAAATGTTTGCCGATCGAGGGAAAAAAAGAAATTTGGTACACAAGTCATTCTCACACAGTAGGCTACACATCCAACCAGCCGCTGAACCTCCTAGAGGCTTGATATTTCAATCTGCTCGGCCTGTAATAGAACCAAAGACTGCGTCTTGAGTAATATGTACACAAATTACAAATACAAATTTAAAATGAGCTTATTGGTGTGATCTCTAGGTGTGAAAAAAAGTCCCTATAACAACAAGAACAACAACTGGAATAATGCAAGCCATGTGAATATAGTTTTCAAAAAGCCCTATTCCGTCATAACACCTACATTTTAAGCTATAAATATTGAAAATTGGTTCATTGGTTCGATCTCTAAGTGATAGAAAATTGTCCCAACAAGAACAACAAGATATTGTAATTACATGAAAATAACTGTAAATTGGAAATAAGCCATCAGCGAAAAATCATACACTAGAAGTAACGTAGTACAGTAAGCCACCTTTACGCACTTACGTTTCATTCAAATAACGTGACCCGGATTCGAAATGGGGACCAGTCAATCGCTAGATCACTGCCATGCCGCCTTGTCGGACGAATATGGACAAGTGGCCACATCGGTAAAGGCGGTATGGCAGTGATCTGGTGATGGACTGGTTTCCGTTTCTAATCCGGGCCACGTCACTTCAATGAAGCATACTAAAGATGGCTTACTGTACTACGTTATTTCTAGTGTATGATTTTTCGCTGATAGTTTTTTTTCCCCACTTTACTTATCTATTATTTACAGCGGCGATTTGTGTCTACTTATTAACATAAATTTTACAAGAACCTGGGCCTTGTTAATACCCACGTCTCAAACTACAAAATTTGCAAATCGGCTCATTGGTTCGATCTGTACGGAGAGCAAAAGTCCCATCAAGAACTCGACCTACAAAAATACTTTAGTCACGATAAATAACTTTCAAATGGTCATGGACCTTTTAATGCCTACAATTTGAGCTACCAAAATTTAAAATCGGTTCATTGGTTGGAGCTTCAGGTGAGGGCAACGAGTTCCAACAACAATAAATATATGGTGCATCATGTGGAGGGCGAATGGGTCAGTTGTTAACCCATAACCGCCTGAAAAAACTTTCAGACCCTTTTTGGTACTTGGGTCAGTTCTCGGATTCGAATCGGCATGCTCTTGGTTTGGAGCAGACGACGCTGACCACTGGGCTGTGATTGCTCGCTTTGCTCGGGGTCTCCGGGGCCCCCTCACAAAGCTCGCGCTGGGGCTTAGTTTTTCGCTGTTATACGTTGAAGGCGTACGTTCGTATCTAGGCGGCTACGGGCTAAAATACTATTTTGCAATGTACTAAGAAAGGGTTACGACGCACCCCAAGTACCGAACTTCGTTGGTCTGTCAACTTCCGAGTTTGACCTAGCATGCATGTTTATTTATTTTTCACCTCAATATCTGACACGGAGCACCTATTTTTTTTTTCCGGGGAGGACGGGGTGGATGATTTTTTTTTTCATTCTTGTGGAGTTTCCTTACAAAATGCGATGTAGTATTCTGGAATTAGCATACTATGGTATGACAATGGGCATGAAACGTGAGTAACTTTCCAAGGATTTATGTGTGGAATTTGGGCCCAAATAAACTACAATAAAAAACATCTCGTCCGGTTTTTGATTTAGCTTTTGATCTAATACTCGGTGGGATCAGCTTGGCAACTAATGGAGCAACTTGGTGGCAGCCATTTTGGCCCTAATATCACTACTTTGATTGGCTGAAACTTGGCGGGTTCTTTCACTCTTGTGAGTTTTATTCTATTTATTAAACTCCAAGAGATGTTGCTTTTTTTCCCCTTTGTTAAATCAGATAAACTAATTCCGTTTGGACCAAGATTGAAATCAAGATTTTTAACACCTTCGAGTGTGAAATATTAGCCAAGTTAAAGGGGCCCTATCACACCGATTGAAGAGCGAACGAAAATACCGTGGTGCCATCTAGCGGCAGTGATATTGTTTACCTATATAGCTTGCATCCAGGTGTACGGGACGTACCAAATTTTCACGCAATAATTAAGGAGGCCGTGGCTTGTTTGTTTCGTAAAAAGAAATACAGTTGTGCATGACTTTGCTTGGTGCAAGCAAGTGCTAGATAGTACTGGATAGTGCTGGATGTTGCCAGATTCTGCCTATACTTCAATCGGTGATAGTGCCACTTTCACCAACACATGACTGTGGTGTTGCTGGGAATTCTTTGCATGAACTAAAACCTTTTTTTTTGTCAACAGCCAGCGTATTGTTGCACAACAGGCTGCTGTAAGAGCAGAACGGCGCTCTTCATACCCACGGCTACCTTTTATTCATACGGCTTAACAATAGAAATTCGACGCGTCTCCAACTTAGCGGCCGATTCTGCCACCAGTTGCGCTGCGAACAGGCCACAAAATCAACTGCTCTGACATGCGGACTGAACTATTAAAGGTACTCGTGAGCCTTATACGCGGATCTTAAACGTAAAACACTGCAGTGCATTGACACTAAATTATTAACAGTTTAACAAGAATGGCTTCACGTTACGTACCTCTTTGTCCACTCGACATCAAAAAAAGCCTCCGGAGGTTTAATTTCATGAATTTCAATCAGAATAAGAACCAAGGTACGTGTGTATTGCACTGTGTATTGCGTTACGGCGTTTTCTATTCTCATTAAAAACGTATTAAACGGTCGTTTGACGTAGCAATAAATCGACCAAAGAATTCAAGGATAGTCACTGTTACCATAAAATAATGTTCGTTTAGTGCTGCAACACCGGGAACTCTAATAATGAGAAGACTACCATTTTACGGGACCCGCTAACACTAATCAATGCTACGATGCGGGCTCTTTCAGCGCACCACGTGACAGTCTTTGATGACGCAGCTCGCATGCTACATGAAACCAATCTTTAAGCCTTATTACACATTTATAAGGAAGCTGTGCAATACCAAACTAAAAGTTAGGGGCATCCTTTGTCAGCTGAGAGATTATAAAAAGGCTTATTTTCATACATTGCACGACGATCTACGCCAGGACGTGACAAAATTTGTGTATATTTTTATGTCATCAGGAATGGTATGCAATATTGATGGATGCTTCTCAACTTTGAAAATAAAATCCTCTGTATTTTCATCCATTATAATAAAAGTGCACTCACGCGTCTGTGCACGTGTATGTCTGTGGCACGGCCGAATAATCAGGTGTGAAGTATACAAACCAATGCTCTGCTTCGAGTGGCGCCACTATTTGAGACAGCATTCGGTAGCGGGAGCCAGTCACGCTTCTGTCGTGTTACTTTTTACATTTTTTACATTTTGCGTAAATCTAACGTAAATTGTTAATTTTATTAGATTCATAATAAAATCCTACGTAAACAAAGCCTGTAGTATTGTATATTCAGGGTAGTTGTACGATATTTCTTGCTATTTATTGTTATTTTTTTGGTACTCATGTTCCCTAGCGGTCTTAAAGCTCCGTACAAGAAAAAAACTCTTCCACTAAAACGAAGCGGTGCTAATGATTACATATCCACAAGAACCATTGGCCAAGGCAGTGAATCGTGCTATACTGAATAAAGAATATCTGTGAGTCCGTCTGTGGGTTTGTCTGTCTGAAACGCGATAGTGTTGTATTGTTAATGGTGTTCAGAAATGAGCAATGCTTCGCCAACACCACCCCAAGAATGGCGGGTTCATTGTTTAAGCGGAATGCACTGGTGCCCTTTGGAATCAACATCCAAAATCTATGGGATTCTATTTAGCTATGGCCTACAATTGCTCATGTAGGCCTAACTATGTACTAAGTTTCAACCCGACCTAAAAAATAACCTGCACGTATGGTGCCAGACAAATACACACAAACAGACAGACAAACAAAAAGTCAAAGCAGTGATAGGCTACTACTTCTTTAAGGTCCAAAGATCATCCTTTGAGCCTGACAGTTGTGCGACAGACCTATCAAATTTTATTAATATGGTATCGGATGGAATATAGGCCGAACAGTGTCAACGTGTCCGAAAGCCATAAATGACACGTAGTAGGCCTAATGTTACATTCGTAGAGTAGCCTATAAGTTTGCAGTTTTCAGTCCGTCAACAATTTGTATCACTAAAATGCCTATATAGTTTACTCGATGATTTTACAGTTCCAAGTTTTATCCAACCTGATCAAGGTGTCGAGTTTCTTTCTCAGAACTTCAAATAATTGTTAACGTCTAGAATTACTTCATCATCGAGATTAAGGGTTACGTGATAGGCCTAATTCCGAAATCAGACCATGAAATATTAACTCTAAACCCCCTTTGTGTTTTGTTCGTGCCCGTTTGCACTCTAGGCAGCCTAGGCTTCTTGGCTGCACGGCTTCCGGCTTCAGCCATACACCGAGTGCCAAAGAACAAACACTTTGCATGTGATGATCAGCAGTCAGGCCCAGCACCGGTCGTGATGCTTTGATGCTCTTAATTACCGCTCAATACAACGAGTGTCAGATATTAGAGCCTCGTTCACGTGATGGGCATCAAAGGTAAAAGGATATGAGCTGACTTCGGTTGCAATGACTTCGGCTGATATTACTGCTAAATTCAATACTATTCCTTTCCTCTTTGCCAAGTTATGTTCTCACAAAATAAGCCTACCGTACGTAATCCATGGTTGCAATTTCGTCAACCTTCAATTTTTAAACGAAGAAATTGTAACACTTAAAGGTGAAATTGAAATTAGTTGACAGCAACAGGATAAGGGTGCCACTGATGTCACTTCACACATCAAAAAATCCAAAATACTAAAAATTATTAAAAACTACATGCACTCCATAAGTTATAATAATAAAAGACTACAGATTGCCAAAAAAAAAGGCAAAAAAGCAAAGAAAGGGTCCTGGGACAACTAACAACCATTCCCAATGAAAGGAAAGCTGCCAGTGCCGTTAGTCATCATAGACTTCCGGCCATTGAGGGAAGGCCTCTTGAAACTATGTTTATTTAATAATCTTCTAAAAGAATGTACTGTACCAATAAGGCTGAGACTGCCTCCTCACTAAGCAAGTTCCAGGCAGGAACAACCCTATTCTGGAGAAAAATTGTTCCCATACTAGGGAATCGTCAATTAAAAAAATTGGTCTGTAGTAATTGGCTTAGTTCTCAACTCGAAAAAAGAAAAATCGTGCGGTAACATCATTACGTAGAATTTTGTATGTCAGAACAATATCCACCTTCAATCTGCGTAGTTCCAATGAATCCAACTTTAGGAATTTAAATCGTTTGTACAAAGTATGGTAAAACAAAAATTGACTAGTAGAAAAGTGATAATAAAGGAATGAATAGCAGTAAAAATAAACTAATGACCAAAAAAAAAAAGTTGGCCCTTTTAAAGCGCGGCAAGTCGGTAAGGTTAACAAGACACTTGAACACACTTACAGATGGCATTGAAACTGTCTGTTCATCTATGGAATTCCATGCAGAAACAACCTTACATCAAAGAAGTTTCGCCAGCATTCTAGTCTTGTTTTCAGAACACTTAATTTAAAGCAATGGCCTTGTAACTGGATTTAAGTCAAAGAATGATAGATACACTGCAAGAAAACCGATAGATGATAGGACAATTGCTGCACACTAAATAGCAATTTAGTAAATCGCTACTGGATGAATTCAAGGTGGTTCATATAATACAGAAGGTAAGGTGACCAAACTGGACTAGCATACTCCAAAACAGGTCAAACGAAGACCTTGTAGTCCGATAATACGGTTTTTATGTACCTTAAACTGAAAACCCGTTGGACCATACGATGACTGTCATTTGCCACCACATGCCACAATGAACGGAACATATGAAGGTCATCTTAAAGGTTCTTGACCAAATGTGCACCAGGTAGTGTTGCACAGTATTAAGTTTTTGCAGGACGGTACGGTACGGTTCTGAAAACAGCAGTCTACGGTAATATCACGGTAATTTAGGAAATAATTTTGCGATATTATCCACGCACAAAAGAATCAAGTATGGCTCTTTGCATTTACACTTTTGCATTTTTTCACTAATAGCGGGACTTCACCAGATTGGACGCCATGACATCGACAACACAAATACGCTCGGACACGCTTGTTACCGAAGAGCTGCCCCCTATCCCCCCCCCTCACCCCCGTCGGCAATCTGGACACTTCTTCTGCCTAGCAGTGGGATCGGATTTCACTCGCTCGTGCAAATTTCACACCTCCGTTTGGCGAATTTAATAAAAAAAATTGCTGCCATCCAAAAACAAAAAGAGGGAAAAGTTGATTCGTTAATGCTCGTCGGCACCATAATCACGGTAATACCGCTGTTAGGTAATACCGTGGTGCTAAAAAAGGAACGATATTGATACCGTAATTATTTTTTTACCGTCAATACCATGAGTACCGATTTACCGTGCAACACTAGCACCAGGTAGGGAAATACCCTCCAAAACATTTGCATACTCGGAATTTTGGGTTCCAATGTGAAATCTTTGACATTGGCATTGAAATAGGCAGTTGCCAGTCATGTGCCCAATGAGAAACTCCAAAATACCAGTGTTGCCTGGTTGATTTTGGTTTCTATTGCCTGTTGAAATGAATGTGCATTACCTTTTTTATAGCATTCTCCTTCTCAAAATGCTGTTCAATCTATAGAAATTAAATCGAAGATGTCCTTCCGGTTCGCTACCTACCGTGCAGCCTCCATCATATAAAAGCCGAAGCAGAGCAGTAAGCTCACTTTTTCGCACCTCTCTTGTGCCCCAATAGCGACAAGAGGGAGGAGGGCGGGACCAAGGTAATATATATTTCAACAGGCAATAGAAACCAAAATCAACCAGGTAACACTGGTATTTTGGAGTTTCTAGTTGCCTTGAAAATATATATTACATTTTTTATAGCAATCCCATAGAATTTGTCAAGGCAGTGACTGCCATTTGACTCAAGTTCCCTCAGGTAGCAACCGGTTCCCTTTATAGAAAATTCAGTGTGTAAAAGAGGTTAAAGTATACGTGGGGCAGCAACAAATGGCCCGATACGGTAAAGTCCCTCAGCTTGACGGGACGTGTCCCAGAGATAATGGTACGTGAAGACAGTGGGATGTCTCCAGGAGGCAGCTTCCATTATTTCAGGGATGTTGCTGTAATGAGCCCAGGATGTAGAAATTGCACGAAGTTCGTGGGCCGTTATTCTTATGCCTACAGAGGCACAGTTTATGTCAAGTGCTTCGTAGGTTTGGACGATGACACTTTTTAGCCAGGTGGGAATCATGCGGGTGGAAGTGGCGCCAACTTTATTAGTAAAAGGGAGAAAAAGTTGGGAGCGTCCTCGGCGGATGGGCTTGGATGCTTTGAGGTAAAACCGCAATGCAAAGGGCAAAGGGTCCGTTCCTCTTCGTCCCCTAGGATAGTGGATAAGGATGGAATGATGAAGGGATGAGTCCTTTCATTGGGTTTTTGAGTTTTAGCACGGAACGAAACTCGTGGGATCATCGTTACACCAGCATAGTCAGGCAGGAAGAAGCAGTCTCTTTCTGTGGCAGAGAGGGCCTGTAGTTCGATGCAACGGAAGCAGGCTGCTAATGCTACAAGGAACACTGCTTTCCTTGTAAGGTGGCTGAGTTTAGCTGAGTGCATGGGTTCAGAGGGTGGAGCCATGAGGGCTGTGAGGACGATGGATAGATCCCAATCCAGGAACTGTCTTGACATGCGAGGATGATCCAAATGGAAGGAATGAATTAAGGATGAGATCCTATAATCTGTAAGGAGGTTCGTGTTACCAGCCGCTTTAAAAACGGCATTTAGGGCGGACCGGTATACTTGGATGGTGGAGCCCCTGAGTCCACTTTGAAGAAAGTAGTGAGGAATCGGAGTAGGTCACGCATAGGGGAATGGATTGGATCAACTTGTTCTGAGATATACCAATGAAGCCACCGTTTCCAGTGACTGTCGTAAATCTTATTGGTAGAGGATCAGACGGCTCGTGATGCGATGTGAGTGGCCTCGTCTTCAAGAATGCCAGCTGCTCGGAGGAGCTGGATGATAGTAGCCACCCACGAAGTCGAAGGGCTTGGTGGTTCGGGTGGAGGATCGATCCTCTGTGTTGGGACAGGATGTCCGGCCGGCTCGTAAGATGATGGGGTGAGTCGATGAGGAGGCTGAGTAGTAGTGGAAACCAGGCTGCTACCGGCCAATTCGGTGGTATTAAAAGGAATCGTCCTTGTGAACTGGCGATATTGCGTAACACGAGAGGGAAGTGGCGAGGGGAAGGGGAGAGATGATCCCAACTCAGTGTTAATGCATCCACTGCCCAGGCGTGAGGATCCGGGAAGGGGCTGACAAATAGGGGAAGTCTGGTATTGCACATCGTGGCAAAGAGGTCGACCATCAGATGATCCCAGAGGTGGAATAGGACGGAGCAGATGGTTGAATGTAATGTCCATTCGCTGGTCGGCGGATTGCGACGAGAGAGGGAATCGGCGATCACATTCAAAGACCCTGGGATGTGGAGTGGAAGAAGGCAGACACGTAGTTGAATGCATAGTTGAACGATTTTAGAGGTGACGTGATGGAGAGACAGAGATCGAGTTCCGCCCACCTTCCGTAGGTAGGCGACAGCTATCGTATTGTCTGTATGGACTTGTACTGTCCGTCCTGCTACAAAGTCTTGAAAATGGCGAAGGCCAAGAAGACCTGCCAAAAGCTCTAAGTGATTGATGTGGAATGTCATCCCCTCCGGCCAAGTGCCGGAGATGGTTAGGTTGTCGATGTGAGCTCCCCAACCTGTTTGGGATGCATCCGTGAAAAGATGGACTTCTGGGAGAGGTTTGTGAGAGGAACCGTGGCAATCAGATTGATGACGTTCGTTCACCATCGGAAGGTGTCCATGGGAAACAAGGGATCTAGAGGCTGGGCTTAAGTTGAGATCGCCCCAAAGACTGGAACGGTAGTGGTGGAATGGGCGTGCCATCTCCTGCCGTAAGGGACGAGGTCTGTGAAGGAGTCGATGGTTCCGATGGTGGATGCGATATGGAACGTGTGGAGAGGCAGGCGGACAAAGGTATGGGCGGAACGCAGGTGACTTTTTATGCGTTCTAGGGATGGCATGACTGTTGCTTTCTTGAGGTCGAAGAATACTCCTAGGAACACGAAGGATTGAGCGGGTTGGAGACGCGACTTCGTAAAATTTATTCCCAGACCGAGGTGAAGAAAATGAGACACGATGTCGTTCAGATTGTTGGAAAGTGTAGCGGGGTTGGGATGCAGTAGGAGACAGTCGTCGCGAAAGGCATGTATACAAATGTCTTGTTGATGCAAGTAGGCGAGCACGGAACGTAGCACCATGGTGAAGATTCGTGGGGTGGCATTTAGTCTGAAGGGGAGACAGAGAAATCCGAACACCGTGCTGTCTAATAAGAAATGGAAGAGGTGGCGGACAGATGCATGAAGTGGAATGTGAAGGTATGCGACCGCTAGGTCGAGTGACACTGTCCAGTCGTTGGGTGGTAATGAATCTTGGATGGAAGAGACTGTCTCCATTTGAAAGTGTGGGTTGAGGATGAACTGGTTCAGCGGTTTTAAGTTGAAAATCAGACGCATCCCGCCTGACTTTTTTGTTGCACAGAAAAATGCTGCTGTAAAATCCTGGAGTGAACGGAGGTAGCACTACACGGACAGCTTGTTTGCGAAGAAGGGACGTTATTTCCGTCCGGTGTGGGATGGGAGCTGGAGCTTCTAGTTCCCATGGTGGATCTTGCACCGGGGGTTTGATCAAAAACTTTGGCTTGAAGCCATATAAAATAATTGAGAGGATCACCGTATCTGAGGTTACCTTTTGCCAAGCTTTGGCATAGAATCGAAGACGTCCCCCTACTTCTGGTGGGGGAGACGGAATGTCAATTGGTATCGCGTCCCCTGTTGTGGGGACAGGAGGAGGAATGTTGGCGTCTGTCAGGAGTGCATAGTCTGCCCAGGGAACGACCACGGGATGGAAAGGGCGATGCGGATAGCGGAGGCGGAGCAGAATCAGGTACTGTCATTGTCTTCTAGTCATCCTTAGGTTGATCCGTTTTGGAGGACGGAGCGGATCGTTGTCGTCGATTCTGATGATTCTTGTTATAACGAGGCTTACGAGAAATAGCTAAATGAGGAGCCACTAGGGATCAATCCGCGAAACAAAGATTCAGACTCGTGGATGGGATGGTTCCGTAGGAGGTAACGGGTTGAATCATGAAGATTGGATGCTGTGTTAAGAGCAATCTCTCGAAGAAGAAGCGTGGAGTTAAAGAAGGCACGTGTAAACCAGTTCATGGTATGGTATGTGGCAAAGCAGCTTTTTCGAAAAACTTGGTTGATAAGGAATGCTAGTTGGCAGGTGTCCTCAGGAGAAGGATCAGTGTAGAGTCTTTCACATAGTACGTTGGCTGCTGTACTGAGGACGTCTGCCTGGGACACAGCACGAAGACCCAGGCAGAGGATGCGGTTGTTGTCACGTAGGACGTAAACAGGGACTGCCGCTCTTCTAGCAAGATAGAGGGCGGGATCCAAAATCCAGCTTCGCATCAGCGGTGAGAAATTCCGACTGAGGATATGTGTAGAAGTTCCTAGGATTGGCTGTTCCCTCACCAATGGTACGAAAGAAGTAGCTTTCGCGACCCGGACGAAGAGGAGGCGGATCCTTATCTAATTCGAGAGGTGTCCCGTTACCGAGGAGGACACCGCCACTCCTAATTAGTGTAGTGAGGAGCGTAGTTGACTGTCCTAGTAACCGTGGTCGGTGTGGAAGTTGATCATGTAGGCCAGTAGCAAGGTCTCTGTTTTTTAGATACTGGATCGGAGGCAGTTTGTATAAAAAACAATCCGGAACGATCCTCTCGACTATCTTTAGTAACTGGTAGTGGAATCTCAGAAGGATCAGGGTCTCCCTGGAACGGTGGGTCAGGTTGATCCGATAGGGATGGGTCCGGAGAATAATAGGAGTCTAAGTCCTTGTCCGTAGGAGGGACCGGAGGAGGCAATTGAGCGGATGGGATAGGACGAGGTTGATCGTCCGGGATGGTAGAAGGTCCAGCATCATCAAGTGAAGGCTTGCTTAGGAATGGAGGCAAGCCAGGCTGAAGTGTAATCGGAGACTGGTGCTTTTCGTTTAAAAGTTTGGAGTGAGGAGTCCATGAGGGTATGCACTTGGGACGGAATAAGCGGTTCACTGGTCCGCTGAGTGGTGGAATGTCCAGTTACCGAAGGACGGGATGAGTGTGAGGACGAATCCAGAGGAGTGAGTTGCGGACCCACGGAGGAGGCCAACTTGGCAGCAACCTTCCGGGCTTTAACCTGAAGCTTGAGGCAAGCATAGCGTTCCTTGGTACGAGAGAGTTCATCAGCAAGAGAGCGTAAGTCTCGTGCTGGCGGAGGTTGACTGCAGGGGATCGGGGACGTGGCTGCAGTGTCACAAGGCATCAGGCCGGATGGCTTGGAAAGGAGAGGATTGGGCGGCGGACGAGGCTGCTCCGAGAATTTCTATTTATCAGCAAATGGTGGGACTGGAGGGGATGCGGAACGAGGCGTGCAGGATGAGGAGCCATCCCTTGGCGTCCCTTTGGGCACGAGGCATAAGGACGGGTTACCGAGAATAAGATAGGACGCAGCGGATGGGACGTAGCAGGGAGCGAAGTGAACAGCGTGGTGGCGTAGAAAAGAAAAGGTGAGCTTACTGCTCCGCTTCAGTTTTTATATGATGGAGGATGCGCAGTAAGATGCGCAGTAGGTAGCGAACCGGAAGGACATCTACGATTTAATTTCTCTAGATTGAACAGCATTTTGAGAAGGAGAATGCTATAAAAAAGGTAATTTAAATTTTCAAGGCAACTAGAAACGTAGTTTACTTCACCTTGGACTTAGCCATTGTTCTGGATGCCTATTAAATATTTCTGTTCTTCAGCACTTATAGAGTTACATGACAAGTAGTTAAAGAAAAATATGAAAAGAAAAGGCCCAAGCATTGAGCCCTGAGGGACACCACTAATGCTACTGATTGGGGCAGAAGTACCATGAACTACTCGTTGTGAGCGATCAATTAGAATTACCTCAATCCAATGCTAAAGGTTTTCTATCAAACCCAAACACTAAGTTTAAATATGAATTAACTATGAACCACCGATTCGAAGGCCTTTTTAAAGTCAAAAAGAATTTCATCAGATGGCATGCCAATGTCCAATGAGTGAACCAAACTGGTCACTTCCAATTAAGTGGCCATACGGTGTCCATGGCAATTTCTTTGAGGTCAAGAGAAATTATCTTTGCTCACAGTGTCAGAGATCAGCAGCTACCGTAAATCGCCAATTAACATTCCTCGCAAGGCAACGCTCCCACCAAATGCTTTAAGATAAAAAATCGTGAAATTACCTGGTTACAGCTGTAACTAAGTTTTATCATGATTTCTGACCTAGAAGCATTTTAGATAGTTTGCCAGAAATTTACTAAAAGATTCATACATTCAAGGGAATCAATGTTTTACCTCCTAAAATTGTGGTTTTCCAGAAGCTTCATACATAAAGCAAACTAAATAAACTAGTGAACCAATATACTTAAATTCCTGAACATATGAGAATAACGGCATTGCGTTAATGCTAGCCCGAACTCAGATCACGTGTACACGTGAATGATCTCATAAACTCCGAATTCTCGGCAATGACGGTAGGTCTAAACACCCTCCCTGGACAGAAGTAAGGTTCAAATTATAACTTTGTTACGGCCCAGTCCCTTTTTTTTTTATCGAATCAATTTTAAAAGCCCATGGGCGTTTAATAGGAGATATACGGTACTTGAGATGACCTGATCTGATCATAACTGAAATGTAAACCCTGGGATAGTCCCTGTCAATCACGGAAGAACTGTACAGTGGATCTATTTTATCTATTCTGTCCTATGTCTGTAAATTCCTGCCATAAATGGAGTTTTCCCTGTTCTAATCCCTGGGTCGCCCCTCTCTTTACAACATTCTTGAAATTTATTACTGAAAAACTGAAAATTTAAAGAAAAAAAATTTTTACAAAATTTAAGCGACTTATCAGCCGTTTTGTTTGCTAGAGTAGCGATGTGCGTGTATGCGTGTATATGAGGTTGGTTATGTCCCAATCCTTGCTCCCTGGAACTAAAGTTAAATTTTAGCTCGTTTCGTTCGAGTGAATGCTAATATGTTTTTATTAATTTCGTGCACCTAACACAGCTGTGAAATCCACGAGGACACGAGCTCTAATGCTTTTTTCTAACGCTTAGTTTTTTTGTTTCATTAATTTGTTGACTTTCTTCGCTTCTTTTTTGTTATCCATTTTTTAATGATAAAGAAGCACTAATCGCAACCTCCGCGTATGGATGGTGTTCAGGGGCGGATTTAATGGAGGAGGGGGGGGGGGGGACAGGGGCCTTTACCCTAAAAGGGTCTTCTTGAGGCCTTTCGGCATTAATCTCTGGGGGGTTTAAGCCTCTTGTCTTAAAGCCTCCACTGTTGGATGCACCGTTGGAAACAATGGTGTACCGTCTGGTTTATAATGTGCATGTCCATGCACATGACGTCTAATTTTGTTTCTAAAGAAAGAAAAAAAGCATATTAGAAATTATTGTTATCTTCGCAAGTAGCGCCTTGTATTTATCTTGCCAGTATTGAGGCATTTATATTACACTTAACACGAAATATGAAGTGCAGTGTACGGTGTCGTGTGCCATAAAACTTATTTAATTCATCAAATCTTACCCTACTGATCTGGAAACATTAGAATGGGACGGAAAACTTGCATCTAGACACACGCTAGTGTGTCGCGCCAAGTTAGGCAACAAACATCACATCAGTTCAATTTTCGAGGTTGTAAACCATTGCAGCGCGGCTGCGCGACGCCATAGCGTCAGTGTCTTATATCCTGAAGCATAGTTGGGCACATTTCAGGTCCTTGGAAAAAAAAAATAATGCTGTACAAAAGCTTAAATTGTGTAGAAATCGAGAGCAATGACCCGCCTGACAAAAATTAGCCTAACTCGTGTAGGAATGCCAGCTAAGCTGCTTTCAATGCAAAATCTGACCCTCAATAACGTTGAAAATGTGTTACTACATCCGCTCATCCCGATGTTAAATGCCATAGGGTGATTATTCATCGATACCGAGATAATGGGAAGGCTTCCAGCTATGCAACTGGACGAATAGGTGCAGTACAAAACTAACTGCGTACCTTTTATGGTTTGGAGCCTGGGGGGCGTAACGGGGATGGCGTGGGAAGGCGCGCAAGTATGAAAATATTGTTATAACCATTGTTAGTATTGTTGGCGTCGTCTCTCATTAGACGGTCAAAGTTCGGACAATGAGACCGTAATATACTGACGTGCGTGCCTAGATACACACTTGTGTATCACGATAAATCTAAACAACGTTGCGAAGAAATTGTATTCACGTCCAATTCACGAAAAATAAACCAACTGTAAAAACAAAGCAAAATAAACAAAGCCAAAAACTGGTATAAAGAGGCCACCAAGTTGAGTGGTTCGGCCCTTCAAAGGAGTGATATCAACACACCAAATCTAACTAAATAAAACAAAATACAACAAAATTAAAACCAAACCAAAAACCTATAAAGAGGTGACATAGTTGAGAATGGTTCGACCTATAGGCAAAAGGTAGTACAAAATTGTTGAAAACCAATTTCTTGTTGATGTGGCACGTTATTACACTCTGCACGGTAGTTGAGTTGAGTCAATAAACAATTTTTAAAAAAGGAGTGATATCATATCAAAAACAAAAACTGATAAAAGGGGCCGCCAAGTTACGAATGGTTCGGCCCTTCAAAGGAGTGATATCAACACACCAAAACATTCGCCAACTTAATCGCACCGAATAATACTTTGGACGTTAAATGAAAACTTGAACATTGCTACCGAAAGTAGCAATGTTCAAGTTTTCATTTAATCTTCGAACTATTAACCCGTGCGAATGTTTTGGTGTGTTGATATCACTCCTTTGAAGGGCCGAACCATTCGTTATTTGGCGGCCCCTTTTACCAGGTTTGATATGATTAGTTTTACAGGGAATAGAAAATGCTGTATACGACACAGTGCTATTTTGTTTAGCGCGAACTGCGTCTTCGTTGTACC
>JAHWFP010070910.1:0-28784 GCA_023313725.1 Lithobius niger
TTATTATAGTGGTAGTTTAATATATAGTAGTGTTTGATGAAAATATTTCTATCGTGATCACCAATGGTGAAGTGTCGAATGTATGTATGTTAGTCTGATAGTTCCGAGGATTACGATGTGTTACTGTATTGTAATTATAATAAAGATTATTATTATTATAAGTAGGGATCGACCGGACTGCCTTTAAGCCGGTACCATCGGTCCCGGCTCCTAAAGCAGCCGAAACCGGCTCCGGCACCGGTAAGTCTTTTTATACCTTCTAGCATAATCCAGATCCAGAAGTTTAAAAAAAAAAACAATTAAAAAAAAGCATTTTCTCTTCATGGCATAAGGCCAGTACTAACAAGTTCACTCTCCGATTTACTCTTGAAATTACAGTATTTTTGGGTTGAAAACTGAAAAAATACATATTGTAGATTTTTACAGGTTTCGTCCTTTTTTCTATATTGCTTTTGCCAATTTTTGTATTGCGCAGAGTGTAACAATGAACGAAAGCAAAAAAAAATGCCCAAACCAACGTAACTAGGCCTATCAGAATGCTAGTAGGCTAATATTTAACATTTGATTCAGTATGGTAACCTAATTATTAAAAACTATAGCTGACTTTACAATAGTATCATGAAAATTAGAAAACTGAATTAAAGAATAAAAGATTTGTTTTATTGCTTTGAATGTCTTACAGAGTTTTTTCAGTTGTGCTTCTCTTTCAACGAAACGTTTTCATCCATTATCGGCCGCCTGACCTTGAGCAGCTTCGTATGGGGCAATCATCAGGTCAAAATTGTGTCTACAGCATTGCGTCATAGCATGCATGCTTATACGCGACAACGTTAGAGCAGAATGGCACCCCATACAATCGAAGGACCGCATTTTCTACCGCTAAATTTCGTAAAAAGTTTCACTTTAAAATTAAATTTGGTAATTATCAACGAAGGAAAATATTTTACATTTATTATTATTTATTATTATTATTTTACATTTTATTATTTGGCATCAGCTTTACAAATTGTGCTGTGCTGGAAAATTTCACCAACATGTTTGATGCCGACGAACTCCAAAATGGTGGCACTGTCGCTCTACCAAGCCATACACAGCAGCGAACTAAACGTTCCCAATTTAAGCCTTAAGCAATAAATCTTCAGTTCATTCTTGCTATTAAAATTAACCCTTAACTTCATGGACATTTACGAGAACTTTCATCCCCATTTCCTCGTAAAAATTACCAGTTTCTCCACAATTGTGCATCACAGTTGAAAATTAAGCTGTAACTTTTCAACTGTTCGCAAGTTTTTATTTTTAATTTTAAAACATCCAGGCAGCTTCAATACCATGACTTAAAAAATGTAATAAACTGCTTAATAATTACGTCTCAGTAATTTGAAGAGCGAGATACACAAAACGCGTAAAAATGCGTATGTGTGTGAATCCTGTAGAAGCGTAGAAAAGGGTATATGTGTAGAAAAGGTTTAAGGATCTCCTGAGAACTTCGATTTATAAAGAAGGTATTTAATTTAAACTTTTTAGTAACGTTAAGACATCGATCACGGCGATCATTGCCGGTCCCTGACCGGCACTGAAAACAACGAGTAGGTCCGATTGTTGCCAGTGTACTCAAAACCGGCCGGTCCAAAGGACCCCGACCTGGTCCGGCCGGTCCCTAAGTATAAGCCGTCCCCCGTTATCTCGGTATCGACGAATAATCACCCTATGGAAATTAACATGGGGATGAACGGACTACAATTAGCTAGCTACATAGTGGCAGGGCTAGTAGATAGTACACATTTGCAACATTATTGAGGGTCAGATTTTGCATTGAAAGCTGCTAAGGTGACATTCCTTCACGAGTTAATTTTTGTCAGATGGGTCATTGCTTTCATTTTACCACAATTTAAGCTTTTGTACCACATTATTTTTCCCAAAGTACCTGAAATGTGCCAAATTGTGCTTTAGGATATTAGACACTTGCACTATGGCTTCGCGCTACGATGGTTAACCTCCTCGACACTTGAATTGATGTTATGTTTGTTGCCTAACTTGGTGCAACACACTAGCATGTGTCTAGATCAGGGTTTGCCCCAGGACTACGCTGATATTATTGGATTAGAAACCCATTACTAAAGAATAGGTTTTACTCGACAGCTCAATTTAAGATCTAATGGCTTTGCTTACTTGAGGATCATCCTCCGCCAGCTCTGAACTTGCTGTCTGTGTCTTCAGAAGCAGCTGCATTACTTCATTTGCATCAGCCATAAACTATTAAAAAGAAAAAAAACTGTCAACCATATGAAATACAAAGGTGGCATGGAACTGATGTTTGCAGATCAATAAAAATTGTTTAACAGGCAAAGACAAAAGATAAAGACCAAAGCAAAGACTGTTGCATAATACTGGTGATTGTTACTCAACGTAGAACATTAGTGTGTGTTAAGATACCGTATTAATGCGAATGTAAGTCAACAACCTTATTTTAACAAAGTAGAATTAAAAAAATATCGTTTTTCTTAGTAATACCATATAGGCCGAGCACGCAAATAAGCCGTACCCAGAAAAAAGACCGTAACCCCCCCCCACAAAAATAAATAACATGCACGCAAGCCAAACGTTTACCGCACAATTCATGACCTGCAAAGATGTAAAGATGTGAAAAGTTGATATTAATTAATCAACAGACAGGCTTTTAATGTTTTAACTAAACACTGGTCCTGTTTCCGTGGAGGTTTTTCAAAAAAGTTTCTTAACTTTGCACTTTATTCAGAAAACAGGAATTTGGATCTCTTTCGTGGGATGTGGTGGCCCTGAAAAGGGCCGTTGTTTAAAGGTGAGGGTCTTGCTTCTGCCTTCTCCATCCTTCTTCTTCATTTCTGAGTGTTTAAGGGGGGTTGAATTACACATCTGGCTGCGACGATTGGACCCAGACGATGTAGTCCATCAGCTTACTTCGTCAACTCACGGAAGAAATGGGAAGTGAAGACGGAGTCGCTTCGTCATGATGCCGCTGCTAGGATGTCTGTAATCGGGACGGCGTTAGAAACCCCTATCAGGACGGCGTTGCGGGAACCCCAAGAGCTGGAAATTGCTGTAACTCATGCGCTGTTTACTGATGCAGTTTTCGGAATCCTCATAGGCACTTTTGATTGTTTCACAGATCCATTGTAAAATTGTGGCCGCAGATGTTTCGCCATAACTTCTGGCGGTAGGAAGAAAAAGTTGGGTTCATTCTTTTCGTGTTTCCGTGTTGGTTGTTCTGGAGATGTAGTGGCAGAGTGCACGTACAAGACAAAGGAGACGTTCGGGTTCTTGTCCTACCAAGGGTGATAAGGCTGGGATGAAATGGGTTTTGTTGGTTTGCAAGGGCGTTGTGTTTTCGCTCGGAAATCAACTCATGGTGTTAAGGTTACAGATGAAAGTCCGGCGCAAAAACGCAGTAAGCTGGGTCAGCCGACAAGGCTTTATCTCGCTGCAAGGTTAACTAGGAAAACGGTTTTCCTTGTTAGGATGATGGTTGAGCGGTTTGCCATTGGTTCATAAGGTTCCTTTAGGAAGGCTTGTGGACGATGGAAAGAACCCAATTGGGTATGGTGTGGTTTGTTGCCAGGTGCTCGATCTCAAAGGATTTTATTAGAGGAGATGCAGTAGTTGTCCAGGAATTTCAAGTTGCCAGTAGCTCTGAAGACAGAGTTGATGGCCGAACACTATACTAATGTTGTTGAACCCTTTACGCCTTCTTTGAAGAGCGTGTTGCCAATAGGGGGATCGATTGGATTGTTTCCCAACTGTCACACCAATGAAACCATCTTGTCCAGTGGCTGTCGTAGATTCTGTTGGCTGATGATTTAATGGCTTTGCTTGCAATGCGAAATGCTTCATCTCCACGAATGCCAGCTTTTTTGAGCAGTTTGAGGATAGTAGCCATCTGTGTAGGCGAAGAGTGGTGTGGTTCGAGTGGAATTTGGTCCCTTTTTGTTGAGACAGATCTTGCGTCAGAGGGCTTCTTGGCGTGTCTACTAGGAGCCTTAGAAGATGAGGGAACCACGCTGCTGCTGGCCAGTTTGGCGCTATCAGTATAAAGAGTCCCTTTGACTTCTCTGTCTTTGCCAAGACTTGTGGTAGTAATTTGAAGGGAGGGAAGAGGTACGCATAGAGGTGTCCATGGTTCTGGAGTGGCGCTATTTCTTTTGGTAAGGCCTGGATGGTGAGTGGGAATGCTTATGGCTGTTTTCACTCGCAGTGTTTAGTAACCCATGCTTCGGTGTAATCGGCCTGTAATCTGCAGAAGCAGAAACCGAAAGCGGAGGATGGACGAAGGCTGAAGGCACTGGATGAGCGAAGGCCGAAGTCAGTGAGAGCATGTTCAACCATTTGGTGAACTTCTTAGCGAGAGATGTGGTTACTTTAGAGAGATGAGTGCGAAGAGACATCCAAGGGTTACTTCGCTTCATTTTGGCGGGCATGAGAGAGGAGATGTCTTTGTTCCAATTCCAATTAGTTATAGATGTCCTTCGCAGAGCGAAAATCCTTCTCAATCACCGAGAAATGCAGACTGGAAGAGGGAGACTGTTGACCAGCATGAATCAGTGTAGAGCCAGTAGCGCTTTCGTCCAACATTTTCTTCGTGGTGTTTTGCAACGAAGGTAGTGCGGCAAGATTGGCATCGGCATCAGAGACATTAGCGGCATGATTCGAGGGCAGCCGAGTTTTCTCTCGGACTTCGTCGGGTGAAGTGACGGACATCCTTCGAAGAGGCTTGGAAACTTGAAAGTTTTTCGGCTGAAGGGCGGGAAACGAAGTGGCGTGGAGACGGTCTAGACGAAAAATGATGCCAAATGAAGGACCAAAAGCGTTTTTATAAGGGAGGATTGCGCCCACGCATGCACAATCGGGTTACGACGCCGGCGGCTACATCGCACCGAAAAACCACCAGGGTAGCACAACGTTTGAGGAACTAACGCTAATATTAACAAGCTATGTTTGTTTTCCTACCGACAATAGGAAACATAAATTTGCCAGCCCCCATGAAGGCCGGCTAAAAATTGTTTCTTTTACCAAGGAAAATATACAATACCTGTCAATTTTTGCACGATGTTCTTATGATGCTGGTTCGTGCTTAATTTTTTATGTTTCGCGGATCCGGCCAGCTTGGCAACCCAAACTGTGCATGTGCGCTCCTCCCTTAAAAGAGCTTGTCCACGAAAGCATTGCATCTTTTGTTCTCTCTCGATTTGTCTAGGAGGTATTGTATATTTTCCGACGCAAAAGAAACAAGTTTCAGCCAGCTTTCATGGGGGGGGGGTGGCCGGCAAATTTATGTTTCTTGTTGCTGCTGCAAAATATACAATATCTGTCAATTTTTGCATTGACAGCAGTCCACGTCAAATTTGGTGGCGGGTAGCTTCTGAGCAAGTTCCCTAGGGTTGCAAAGCTGGCTTCCCTCGGAGTCTGTGACTCCGTGAGCACTGACTTTTTTTTTTTTTTTTTTTTTATAAATTGTATTAAAAATTTGGATTGATCGGAAAATTCTTTGAGATGACGGATTGGCTCAAGTGAGGAGATGAAGAGGGAATAGTTTGTCTTTTGATTAAGGAACGAAGGTTTTACCTCTTTGTTGTGCTGCTCCTGCTGTATCACTGGTGGTGAACAGGGGAGCATTCTAATGTAGTTGGTTCTGATCCATGGAGATGATGATTGTTGTGGTGTGTGTGTTGGAAGAGCTGATGAAAATCCATGGAAGAAGGATGATTGAATGGTGTGAATTAGAGTGAGAGTTCTTTCCTAGGTTGATGGATCGATTGTAAGTGTTGAATTCTGATGGGGGAGTAAACTGTTCGATTTACAAAGACAAAACAATTTCTCCCATTTTTCTGGTTTGGAAGGGGAGGCGTTCGATTTTTGAGTTCAATGATGGCTCAATAATGACGTTTGTTTTATTGTCGGGGAAGCTAGCTTTCTTGTTGAGAGTTGAAACACCAGGATAAAATGTTGGGGAGGGGGAGGTGGGAAATTCCTTTAGATTGTTGACCAATCTTTGGTGGGAAACGTGAAATGGTGAGTTTGAGACAGATGATAAACGGTTATTTATTTATTTATTTTTTATTTGAAATGAAAATCTCGTTTGGAAAAAGTTCTCCAAAGAGACAGGTGATGTCCTCAACAGTCCCAATGATTGTAGGGTTTATCGAAATGAGTTGTTAGATTGGTTAGTCTCGAAAGCGAGACCCGAAAGGGCAGCCTTTGGCCTTCATGCGGCTACAACTGCAAGGTAGATCCAGTGTGCGATGATTCGTAAAAGGTGGGAGATCATTATGCAAGGGTTTGAAATTGGTGGTATTATCAAACTGCCAGAGAGAGTAACCGAAGAACCTATCTGGTGGACAAGCAGTGGTGGCGGCATCTAAACAGTTGAAAGTTGAAGGTCGTTGTCCAACTCTGCTGGCTTATGGTTTGCGAGGGATCGGCAGGCTCATGTGACGTACTAATTCAGTCTTACCAAGGAATTCGTACAGGTCGAACTGTTCTATTTGGAGCAGAGATGGGAAGGCTCGTGTCGTAGGGGGTGTCGAAGTGGCGGGGATCATGGACCCCGAACCGTGAGCGCATGGAGAAATGCTGCACCTTCGGAGATGCACGGTGTTTTGGGTTCTGTGTTGGGCAAACACTGAAACGGGGAATTCCAAATCCGGTGTTGGGAATGCGAGGACGAGCCGAAAGTGCCTGGTTTAGTTTCAAATCAGCTGGTACTGAGCTATTGCTTGCCGGCTGGGGTCGCTGATTGAAGCACACACACTACACTTCTCGTTACACAAAACGCAGGAGTGATGGTACTGGCAGCATGGGTCGAAGTGAGTGTTTTGCACTGGTGAGTTCGAAACGGCCACCATGAACCGGATCCGGGCAGGCAACCGGCACTGTTGAGTAGAGACAGGAGGGTCTGTGTGATGAAAACTAGCCCATTCTAATTGATTGTAGCTGGTTTGGAACCGGAAGTGTTCTTGGAGGAAATAAACATAGGATCCATAAATGAACAGCAACAAGGAATGGAAGATTGAGCGAGAAGACTGCCGAGGAATCCCTGTGAACACCGGGTCACGAAGGGGAGTAACTGGAAAGGATGTCAACTGGACGGACATATTATCACCGTAGAAACAGATTTCGTAAAAATAGAATGTCTTAAAAAAGAGAAGGTTTGATGGTGTGGAGGAGTCATCCTCTCTGTCCCAGACTCTTCCTTTGTTCCTTCACCACTACTTCTTCCCTCCCCCTCCTTCCGTCTTCCTGCTGACTAGTCGAAAATGACTTGGTCTGGGATACAGTGTCAAAACGGAAGAGGGGAATAGGGTACTTGGTTAACAGGATTGGGAGTGAACAATGGACGTCGGATGTGGGGGGACCATGGAAGGGGCCTGAAAGGGGGCCATTAGAAAACATTGACTGGTCATGAAGTGGCAGGAATGGAGGTGAAACGGTCGACAAAAAGCAAAGGTGCAGCTGAAGCTAAGGGAACCCATTGTGTATCGCTGTCTGATACAGGACAAGAGGAGTAGAGTAACTGCAGATATACGTGGTAACGAACGGGCAATTGGTCAGACGGTGTCGGTGTACTGGTGTCGCTATGTCGAAAACGATTAAGAGACACTGGTGACAAAATGGGAGAGCTCGGAGGGCAGCCTGGGGCTGGCAAGTTAATTTACTGTACTTCTGGAAAAGGAGACGATCGGTTGAAGGAGTTCTGACTTGGAAGATAGTGAACCGAAAGTGGTTTGCAAAAAAAGCACCAGTCTCGGTCACAGGCCGTGGCCTGACCACCAAGCCATGGTTGTCTGAAGGAGCAGAAGATGCAGTAATGGAAATGTGCATGAGTCCGAGTGTCAGGCCTCAGAGACTAGTCCGAGGGAACAGGACGGATGAAAACAGTGTTCAATGGCCTGTCTGATGTGGTTGGAGGGTTGAAGTGGGCCCCCAAGGTCCATGTATGTCGGGTGGTCCCCTCCCTTTTCCTTTGCAGGAGTGCAGTTGTATAATAAACGACAGAAACTTGATGTTCGCTAACAAGCCATGATGAGTAAGACAGACAAGGCTGGCTAATGTATTTGAACATAAACTAGTCGACCGATTGGTGGCATGCTGGTTGCTCAGCATTGGTACCACGGTTCCCTTGGGTGTCCTGAAGGTCCATGGGCCGGGGGAACCGTGGACAGGGATCATTGTTCCCGAAGAAAGGGGACCGCTGGCGGTTCGCAGAAGAGAAGGGGGGAGGAGGGGGGACCACCGGGCTCGGTCGTGGGCCCGGGCCCTTGGAGTCAGTGAAGAAACAGAAGATGAACTGACGTTTGGATGGCAAGATAATGCCGGCCGTGGAAACAAGCAGTGTCTTCAAAGAAGTAGGTGGACAGCGGACCATGATCCAACAAAGGAGGCCCAGGGTCCGGGCGCCGGTTCCTGGTCCTCAAATCCTGTTCGGCCAGACGCACGATGCCCATTCATAGCAACAGGTGGATGCATGGTCGCATGGATGCTTGTTCTGTGGAGCAGGAGTGCAAAAGCACCTGGATGCAGGAATGCAGAAGACAAAATACTGACCACCCATGCGATCGGGCACAGTGAGACCATAGCCAACTGGCTAGCAAACACGAGTGAAGATTCAGATTTATGATAAGACAGGTAATGTTTATTTTAATGGCAACTAAAAAATTAATTTTATTTTCAGTTATTCCAGTCGTTGAATAAAGCATGCGGTGGTCGAGTGACGAAGACTTCAGCCAAGACATTGCAAAGGGTAGAATACGCGTAGACGCGTAGACTAGTTCTGTTTGTGTAAATATCCAAAATCCATATTGTTAAAAAAAAAAGCTCTAACGGAGAACAATTATTCCTCAAATGTTCAAACTTTTCATCCAATCCTGCCGATCAAGCGACGTGAGAAGCAGTATGGCTGCCGCGGGCCGGGGCTGCTTGGTGGTGGTGGGGGGGCCTCTGTGATCGGCAGCGGCGGGCCGGGCCTCCTTGGTCGGCAGCGGCCGTTCTTTTCTTGTCATGCCCAGATCCAATCAGGCGCATCGTATTTCAATTCACTTACCTAATTATAGGTCCGTTTTCAATAATAAAAAAAAAAACGTTATCACAGTCTTCTTTACATTTATATAGGCTATCTCATAAACGTTCATAGTTTGATAATTTACTCCAGTCAAAAGTGGTGCACTATGTAAATCAAAATTCGAATCGGGAGATCCGCTACACGATGCAATGGCCGCCATCTTTTTTTTCTTCAGAAACTCACGGAGGCAGCGAGCGAACAAGACATAGCTTGGGAAAAAATTAAATATTATTGGTTAGAAACTAGTCACATGAGCAAAATTGGCGGGGAAACTTTAGCAGACATGTGTTTAGTGAATGAACGCTCCAGGAGCGACTAATGCACCATGCGGAATGATGTACAGCTCGATAAAGTGGCACCCGTAAGTTTGACGCGTCCGGCGAGCAACGTCTGGGATGCCTTCCCGTTAAATTCGCGAGTTCGGCGCTCAAATGGTTAATGGGGAACTTCGAATTCAGCATTCAGTTTCTTATTACCCCATTAACTTAAAGGGTTCCACACGTCCCTTTTTAAAAACGTAGCTTCATCCTAAACATTTAATGTAGGGATATAATTTCAAACATTTTGACTTTCTCGGTGGTGTTATTCTTGTGACTTAACAAGTTACAATAGTAAGCAAATTTATTGATGGCTTTCTAAACTAAAACCACGTCTAGGCGAATTTCATAAAGGCTATAAGGTTTTTCCGTGTCAAGCAAACGGTAAGGTACCTGCAAGTGCGACACTACAGATACAAGTTCTCTATCTTGTTTAAATTTTTATTAATTGCTCAAGTCCGAGTTGCGTTTAATGTAAACCATTGTTGAGATTTCAGTTGTAAATCTATTCACATTTTAATGTGAACGAACGAGTCAGTTTTATTCAAAACTACCAAATGTAAAGTGTTTTCTTTTCGTAAAACTAACACTGTTTTAACACTGTTTTATTAAAACCAAAGAAAATCGAACTTCAGGATTTCTGCTTACTAAGCTAATTTAACATAATGGATATTTCAGTTTAAGTTAAATCATTTTGCTATCCCTTCTAGTGGCAGCGCCAAATAGATGACTTTAATTTACTCAAAACCTAGGCAAGGGATTTTCGAACCTTCAACCCAGTCGTAATCAGCTATGCTTGATTTAAAAGTAACGTTGTCAAGCCAAAAAGTTCGAAAGGAAATTGAGTTGAGCCCGCAACCGCACACCAATAATGACTGCTGCCGCAGCACCTCAATAGGAGTGGCCACCGTTACACTCCAATGACTGATGAAGATGGAAGCTTGTGGGCTTCCACCACCTCTACCCCGAATAGGACCAGCGGAAATAATCTGTATCGACGTTCACACAAACAAACTCACATCAGCTTTAAATACAATGCTAAGCTACTTAATTTTAATTGATTCCTGAAAACTTTTTTACCTTATCCCGCCCAACGGCTAATCCGATAATGCTGACGCATTCTATCGTCTTTCCTCGCAGAAGACGTAGTTCAGGCACATTTGCATTCTGAATGATGTAAGTCAGGCAAGGCATGAATCTGAAAAAGAGGTAATTTTGCTTAGAAACACTGGATTTTAATCCTAAAACATCAATTTACCAGGGCTACGTGGTTGAAATTGGTTCTTATCGCTTAATGGCAATATAATTTCCTGCTTTTTATAGCATTCCCATCTCCAAATGCACTCTACCACCTGAGAAAACTTGTTGGCTTCCCTGCCCGGTTCGGTAGCTTACCCTACTGTGCATGCGTGACACAGCCCTCTTATAAAAGTGTTGGCTCGGAGCCTTGCTTCATCTCTTTTTGTACCGCTGAATTGTTACTATGGTAACTCAAGAGGGAAGTTAGGCCGGTTGTGGTAATGTATATTTTCGTTTAGGCAATAAATAATAATTTCAACCAGATATCCCTGGTAAATTGATGTTTTTATATGCCGACGAAAATATCCTTACCTGCTTTTTATAGCATTCAACAGACCTGGTCACCTGGTGGTGGTACCATAGTAACAGGTGTCCAAGCTACGAGCCGGCTGCCCCAGAATCAACGGACTCTGTGAACTTGAAGCGACAGAAATGTAGCGAGGACAGATGACTAAGGGTCATTTTTTTTGGGTGTAAGGAACCCATTAAAAAATGAGGGTTCATTTTGCCCTTGTGGTCCTTTAGCTCGTCCCAATGTAGTGTGTTAGAAATTGATGTATTCAACGGTCGCTGTTCAACGACCCTTAAAAGAGTAGTGGCCTGAAGATCATCATGGGCCCTTTACAGGTTCAGGGGTGAAGGCCAAATAGCTACAACAGAACAGGTGCTGAATTCACCTTCAGTGGAGTGAAGTGATGAGGTTACTTGAAATCTTCTTGGATGTCTTGTTTATGCTTCCTCTTCTTCTTGCGCTAGGCAGCTGAAGTATTCTTGGTCGATGATGTGACTGGAGAAGTCTGGTGATGGTCGGGACGAACTCAATGTTACGTTAATAGCAGGAAGACGAACATGATTCCATTCATAGAAGTAGAATGAAGATAGACGGTCGGTTATAGGTAAGATGAAGTGAGAACGGAGTGAGCATCTTGCGAACCAGATATCTGGCAGAGATTGGGACCACAACGTGACCCAGTTAGTAGTGGAACGCATGTGAAAAAGCTACTTCGCAAGTTTGAAAGCGAAGGTGGAATGATAATAATTGGGCCGGAGGAGCGCCTGCTAGTTTCTCCCGACAAAGTGTAGGGCGTCCAATGTACTGGGCGTGTATTGGTTGAAACCGCACCGTGGAACATACCAGCAACACCAGAGCCATGAAGGTATCAATCGGTGGATAGCTTAAGCCGCAAACCGAGGTGTAGGAGATGTTAGACTACCGATCGTTCTGAGGAGGAAATGGGTAGCATGAAGACGCCAGGAGGATGGTGAGCCGTATGGGCCGGCAACAAACATTATGGCCATGAACTAAGGAAACGTGCCCGGTCCAAGGTTGTCGACTGCTAAATGGGGTCATTGTTAGAAGCGAAAAGGTCAAACGGCGCTAGAACATGGTCGTACCGAGCGCCCCAGGGCCACAGGGCAGAATGGTCGTCAAGGCCACCCAAACAAGGAGACTGGACCGATGTAATGTTGTCAAGATCCACACAAGGTAGTTGCTGTTGTTTTGGAGGTCCCTGCGAATGTTGTTTCATCGTCATAGTGCTAGGACTAAGGGGCCAGTATGATGAAACGAGGTAGGGGAAATCATCCCTGACACGCTCATGACCTGGATAAGGCTGAGGTGCACGGATAAGATGGTGGTGCAACAAAAACGACCCATTAGACGAGTGCGGTGCGGAGCAACCGCTAGCTGTTGTGAAAAGCGAACGATCGTTAAGAAACTTTGAGAGAGAGCAGCGCCCCCTTCTTTTTCTTCGTTTTGGAAATGCTTAAGGCGGACTTGCTGGCAGCATGGGAAGAAAGTGAATCTCTGAAGTGATCGAGAATGGTTTGGCTGTCTGTGATGATTCCCTGGTGAAGGAGAGTTTCTTCTAATGTTTGGTGTTTGTCGTGTGAAGGAGAGAACTTGCGACGCCAGAGTGGTGTTGGCCATACGGAGATGGTTAGATTCCACCAAGACCAGGTGGACTGCAGTCCAAACGGTCGCAATGTTAAGGTCCAGGCTAGCGATATTATCAGATGGTAACTGCAATCTCAAAGAAGTGCTGCTCATAGAGCTGTGACCAAAGCCAACAATGACTCAGAAGTGGAGGTAGGTGAGGGAGAGACCCAGTGTCTTCGTGGTGAGAGTGAGGCAGAGACTGAAGTGGGGCAGGTGAAGGATATGGATGCGGCCGTACAACTACAGGCAATACCTCAGTCCCCTTGGAAGAGGATGGGCAAACAGGGCCAGTCTTGAGGGGATGCAAAAAGAGACATGTGCAGAGCGGTCTGCGTTTAGAGCTGAGGCTCAGTAGGGACCCTTGCGGTGCATACTAGTCTGGCTGGAAAGTGAAGCTGATGACAGCAGAGGCGCCCTGGCTGAAGGCAACAAACCACCCATAGGTTGGTTCATGTTTGTTTGGGGTTGACGATTCATTTTCTTGGAAGCGGTTGCTGGTGTAACGATGAGACCAGGTTGAGAGGCGGCGACTGTCGGAAAGACGATCTTGCAGTCGGCGATGTCTCCTCTAGACGAGGAGTTGGCTGAACCGACGAAGCCGGCAAGGTGGCTGATCGGGCATTCGCTTGTGTGGCAAGGCGGTCCCTGACTCGTTTGCGGGCCTTTTGAGCCAAACGGATCCTGGATCGTTTTTGACAAGACTTCGGTCAAGACCCAGTCTCTTATTATGGCCTTGTAAATGGTGTATAGATGAAGGTAATAATCGCAAGCTCTGTGCTTTCGACAAACCCAGTGAGGGTTGAGATGGGACTTCCCAAATTGAAGCCTGGGCAGCTACACCGTTTGGGGTTTGGTGGTCGAGGAGGACCCAAGGGGATTTTCATACGGAAGTCGAAGCGTTGTCCAGGAAGGAAATGGTGAGGACAGGACATAGAAATGATCTCCGAAAATCGGTCAGTTTGGAGGCAACCAACTTGAAAGACAAACGACCCAAGAGTTAATCAGTGATGTTAGTATTCCAACGAGGGTCTTTCAACCGTAGTTGAGGATGGCATGGTGAAGATCAGAGTAAGTCGGATTTGATGTTGTGTAGTACATGTGCAAGGGTCGTTCCCGGCTGTAGGTAAGAGGATTATCCAGTGACCTGTGAAACAGAGGGGGTCTGATGTTGGTCACGACTGCCCTCCCCGCTTCTCGCCCGTTTTCCGGCGAAAGGAGCGATGGATGAGACTTCCGTAAGGAGTTGGGCGAGGTCATAGTAACAAACGACGTAGTAGCAAAGCGTTGTAATAGCAAAGCTTGAAAGTACTGGGTAACGTCGTAATAGCAAAACGACACGAGCAAAACGACACAAGAGCAAAACGACGTAATAGCAAAACGTCACAAGAGCAAAACGACACAAGAGCAAAATCTTGTGATACAAATCGTCTTAATAGCAAAACGACACAATAGCAAAACGACGTAGCAGCAAACGACGTAAGAGCAAAACTTAGACACACGATCTTGTCATTTCGTACTTTGCTACTGTGATGTTTGCTCTTATGACATTTTGCTCTTATGACAGTTTGCTATTATGTCGTTTTGCTATTATGTCATTTGCTATTATGATATTTAGGTGATTTATGGTTTTGCTTTTATGACGTTTTGCTAGTATGTCGTTTTGCTGTTGTGGCGTTTTGCTGTTGTGATGTTTTGCTGTTGTGATGTTTTGCTATTGTGACGTTTTGCTATTGTGACGTTTTGCTATTATGTCGTTTTGCTATTATGACGGATTTTTGCTGGAAGAGCGCCAAGTTTTGCTCGTATGTCGTTTTGCTACAATGACGGTTTGCTGATATGTCGTTTGCTCATACGACGCCTCTCAGATTTTTGCTCTTATGTCGCTTTTTTTGCTATTACGACGTTTTGCTACTATGACCCCACCCCAGGGCAGCACGAGCGGAGGAAAAAAATCGGCTCCAAGATGGGGTGTAGTTGAAGGCCCAGGTGACAACCAGGCAGCACGAGCTGTGATGTAGAACAAAGTTGAGCTCTATCCTTATGATGGTAAAAAAAAAAAAGGAGTACGCCAGTATTTCTAGCAGGGCAACCACTAGGTGGAAGACCAAGGCGTCAAGATGGTGTAGATTGCAGAAACTTATTGATACGTATTTGCTCTTACATATTACTGTTGCCCTAATAGCAACTTACCCTAACTAAAAGTAAGGGAACAGACAAGGTGTTGGCTGCGATAACGAGTGACATTTAATTAGCATGCACATACAGACATATATATAGTCTTCAGTCACATGATTAGTATCTGATTGGTTACATTACGTGGGTAATCAGAGGTACACTTCACACGAACAAATCAGGTCCAAACATAATAATTACCAGACTTTACACAAGGATCAACTGTGTCCACGAAAGGTGCACACACTATAAATCAGGGTATACACCAACCCCCACCCCCACCATTAATGGATCCCAGTTCTTTATATAAACTCTTAAGGCATTCAATTTATCCATTAATCGCAAATGTACATCACTGCAATCTCATCAATTTCGTGCAACCTGTAAGTGCTTAAGCATTTATTGCAACTTTGAACATTACTGCATTTATTTATTTCTGACCGACTTAAATTTTGCTAATCGGTTTTTAATAATTTGTCTAATTTGCTTGAACGGATACAGACATAAATTAGAACTTACACCTTTCCAACGCAAGAATCAACCCAAAAGCAAATTCTTCACTACAACGAATCATAGTATCATGACAAAAATTCAACCAAAGTTAGTCCGATGGGGGAACCAACAGAGGCTCAGCCATCAGGAGATGGGTGCGACCCAGAAGATCACAAGAAGGGAGCCACGATGTCTTCGGTTTGTAAGCGAGAAGAGCCGGCGGTGCTTCAAGGGGGTTGAAACGAAGGAAGGCAACGGGAACGAGCAACCCGTTGCCTGCCTTCATTCCTTCCCGTTCAAGACGATTGCTTGAGGCAAAAAGATGGCAAGCTCACGGAGCTGCCATTCTTATAAGGAGGACCGCAAATGCGCGGTACGGGGTTGCAGAGCTGGCTAGCTACAAGGCAGTATCATTGAGACAACAATGCAAAAATTGACAGGTATTGGATTTTTCCGAAGCAACAAGAAAAAAGAATTTTATTTTCCGTTATTCCAGTCATTGACTAAAGCATGCGGTGGTCGAGTGACAAAGCACTTCAGCCAAGCCATTGCAAAGCGTAGGATAGGCCTATTCCTGACTAGTTCCATTCGTGTAAATCTCCAAAATCCATATTACTAAAAAAAAAACCTCCCGAGAGCAATTATACCGCAAATGTATGAACTTTTCATCCAATCCACAATTCGGGTTAAAGGCGGAGTAATGGACTGAAATGGAAGGCAGCCGATCAAGCAACGTAAGACGCAGAATGACTGCCGCGGGCCGGGGCTGCTTAGTCGGCAGCGGCAAGCCGGGTTTCCGTGGTCAGCAGCGGCGGGCCGGACCTCCTTGGTCGGCAGCGACCATTCTTATCGCGTCATGCTCTGATCCAATCGGGCACATCGTATTTCTATTCACTTACCTATCACTACATTAAACGTAACTAAGAAAGGGAAGACCTATGCCCTTTACCCTCGTCGCCAATATATTTATATTTATTTGCTTTTACATATTATTGTTGCCCTAATGGCAACTTACCCTAACTAAAAGTAAGGGAACAGACAAGGTGTTGGCTACGATAACGAGTGACATTTAATTAGCATATATAGGAACATATATATATGGTCTCCACAGAGTCGCATGATTAGTATCAAGTGAGCAATCGGACGGGCTGGCTGTAGACGTAGCAGCGAGGGTCATTGTCGCTGTTGAAAATCTGGTGACAAGGTGTGAAAATCCGGTGACGCTTCTGGACAACATGAGGTAAAAGCAGCTGATCCAACCATTTGTGGGTGTGAAAGTGATGGAGAGGGCGAACCACCATCTGCTGTTATAGTACAAGTGATGCCTGAGAGTCCAGAGATCCGCTGAAAGAGTTTAGGTCTGTCAGTGTGTAGACCGGCAGTCGTAAGAAGGCCCAAATTTTGGTGAGCAGGTTCGATATCCTGTCTGGGGATGGCATGACAGAGGCCTTGAACAGATCGAAGACGAAGGCTTGAAGAAGAGTTAGACGGGATTTGGGTCGATTGACACTGAATCGTAAGCGGCCTAGAAGATGTATAGTGAAGTCGCGATTGCGGATTAACTGAGACACGTCTTGATGAGGGAGGATCCAATCGTTGAGATACGCATATGCCCAGATTTGATTTTGGAGAAGGAACGCAAGGACCGGTATCAGAAGCAACTTAAAGAAGGGTGGGGCTGTGTTGAAACCTAACGGAAGACAGGAATTCGTACACCATACCGTCGTAAATAAAGCGGAAGAGGTGCCGAACAAAATGAAGCGGAATGTGAAGGAAGGCATCCGCGACCTCTATACAAATCGTCCAGTCCAGGGGTAAAAGGTAGTCCGAAAATGTGAATTTTGGATGAATAGATTTAATGGACGAAAGGTGAAAATGAGCCGTGATCTGTCTTCTTGGGACACAGAAAAATGCGACTGTAGAACTGTGGCCGATCCAGATTGGGAGCGGCTCTTATAGCATGTTTTGCTAGAAGACTGTAGAATTCAGCAGACAGGAACGTTGAGGGGCTTGTTGCCTCGGTTCAAGGAGGGGACCGTAGTGGAGGGGGACTGGAAAAGGAGGAACAGAAACCATGACCTATGATGGCGAGTAGTGGTGCTCCGATTCCGATTACGGTTCCATAGTATCGGAACCGGTACCGGAACCGCTACCTTGGTTGGCTGATACTGACTACTTTTCAAAAATCGGCATAGACCACTAAATCACTTGATATTGTCATCTAGTTTCCTTTTTCCAGGGGTATGAGATCGTTGGAAAGAATATTTTAAAGAAATCTTGTAACAGAAAATTAATTTCAGTAGCTTAAATCGTCGTAAAACGATGCTTGAGTAGATCTTGTATGAATAGCTAACACATTTTCGCACGTTTTTACTGGGCCACTTACCTGTCGACACTAACTTTTGTTGAGTACTTTGCATCATATTACCATAAAATCCCATCTAGGATGTTAATATACAAAGCAGAATATGTTAGAGTTGATTCCTGTTTGTTTAAGGATGTCAGGACTTTATTATCATTAAGTTGTTTTGTATTTTCTTAGCGATCACATCCTTGGAATCCCCTGCACGCGCCATTTTTTCTAAATCATGCGTTCGATTGGAGTCAACCTGGAGTCAACAGTGCCTGCAATAAATCAGGGCTGGAAAAATCTTCAAGTATACAAAGCTTTGCTAAGACTCATAAGCATCCGGGCTGCAAAAAATCTTCAAGCATGCTCTTATTTAGCCAAAGTTTTTTTTTAATTTTCATAAAATTTTTTTATTTTAACTTAAGTTTAAAAAAATTAAATTTAATACATCATTAAAACAACAATTTTAAATCATATCAGCTTCACTAAGTGCTTGGACCAACCCAAGAAACAAAAATCCTATTTAAAAAAATAGTTTCAATTTTCTGGTTATTTCAAACTAGTTTTTTTTTAACTTAAGTTATTTAATTTAATTTAAATTTTATTAAATTAAATTTTATACATTCGGAGGGCAAACATTTTAAATGATATTAGCACCATTAGAAAAAGGGCTTGTCATTAATCATGGAAGCAAAAATCTTATTAAAAACAAATGGTTACACGTCATTAAACTTTTTTTTTAAATTTTAATCTAATCTTTTAATTAAATTAAATTTTTAATTTTAATTATGCAACTTTGTATATATCAAAATTTTGTCTAAAAATTTATAAAAATTTGCCACAGCAGAACCTGGACTCCCTGAACATAATTAATTCATTATTATTAATTTTTTTTCCATTCACTGTGGCACTGCCACGTGGTAATCGGAACCCACATCGGAACCGTACGGAACCGGTTTTTGATATCGGAATCGGCATCGGAATCTGAATTATGGTATCGTACACCACTAATGGCGAGCACTTCTCGCGTTGGAGGTGATGCTCTGCCACCCAGGAAGAAAGAAGCGCAGGCGTGCTCCTACTGGCAGGGAAGAAGAGTAATTGTCAATGGCTAGATCTAGGCTGTTGCCGGGGTTCTGGGGAAATATGTCTGTCGGGAGTTGCGCTACGGCCATAGGGGCGATCGGAAAGGGTTCTTTGTTAGGAAAGGGTAACCGATCCTAAAGTGGAGAAGGAGCTCAAACTTCTGGACGTACTGGGGGAGGCGTGAGCCAATGATCTTTGGGGTCGCCAAGGTCTGATATTCCGTAGGTCGGTGACGGCGAGTGTCTTGTCTTGGCTTGGAAGGTTTCTGCTTGCGGGTGATGTCTACGAGGGGCCAGTTTGTGAATAAGGCCCCGGAACAGTGTATCCAACTCGCAGATAGACTGATTGCGGCGCACATGCCGAGTAAAGTCAAGTAGGTTGTGTGCCGTGTTGAGGACGACGTCACAAAGCAGCAATGTAGATTTGAAGAGCGTTCGAGTCAACCAGTTCATTGAGTGATATGTTGCGAAGCAATCCTTGAGAAACACCTGACTAACAGGGGAAGCCAGGTCTCTTGTGTCATCAGGCAAAGGTTCCATGGAGAGCTTTTCACACAAGGCATTGGTGGCCGTGCTGAGGATATCGGCCTGAGAGGCCACCCATAGGCCCAAACGAAGCGAGAGGTCGTTGTCCCTAAGAACCGAAGAGGGGACCGAGACTTTCCGGGGCAGGAAAGGATAGGTTTTAAAGTCAATTTTTAAGTCGGCTGTGAGGAATTCGGACTGGCAGTGCCATCTCCAGTTGGGCGGAAAAAGGAAGATTCTAGGCTCGAAAGAGGCAGTCGATGGTCTTTATTAATTTTATTAAGCGGAGCACCATTACCCAAGAGAACACCGCCCGCGCGAAATGCGGTTGTGAGCTGCATTGTCGACTGACCGAGGACTGGGTGTTTACCGGGAGGGGACGGTCACAGAGCCTGAATCCAAACCCCGTAGAAAGACCTTGGTTCTTGCTAGGTTTGGGTGCCTGAAGAGAAGGCTAGTACAGGAAGCTAGTACAGGAAGCAGTCCAGGATAATATTCTCCACTGCTTTCAGAAGATCTAAAAGAGGAATCTCAGAAGGGTCCGGATCGCCCGCGAAGGGGGGATGGCAGTGTGCGTGAGGCAACGTATCATCTGAGGAGACTGAGGCTGGAGGATGAAGACTGGAGACGGAACCCGAAACATCGGAGTCGGCCGGGGTGGCGGTCGCAAAGGTCGTGGAAGCAGTATAGGACGAAAAGCCGACGAATCATACTGTTGGGAAGGACTGGGGGTGACCACATAGGACAGGCGCGGCTTCTTTATGGTTGTAATAACCCAGTCGTCTGTGAAACTAGTGGGGACCAGGACCAGAGGTTTTCACGGTCGTTTACGCTTGAAATACCGGATCGCTGTTTCCATAAGTTTATGTGCACGCTCTTTGAAAAGAGATTCATTGTGGCGGCCAGCGGCCAGAGATTGGGAAGTAACCGATCGTCAGGACGAACGAGAAGAGAGATCTAGGGGACCGTTGGATGGTCGAGACTTGGCACGTTTGACAGTGGCACGCCGAGCCTTAACCTAGAGTTTGAGGCGAGCGTGGTCCTCCTTGGCCTTAAACAAATCGTCCTGAAGGGTCGAGGCTGGCCGCATTGAAGAGGCGATGTTGTCGACATATCCAGTGTGGGACTGATGGGCACCGAGGGCCCATAGGAGACAAGACACTGTTCCTAGGCGACCGAGGACAGGCTGCAGATAGGGTCGAAAAAACTGGCAAGGGTGAGTCCACCGGCAAAAGTTCGGCCGAAGGCGACGGGGTGGTCATCCTGGCCAACGGTTCCCGAGGCGTGCCTTTAGCAAACGGCATGGGGATGTTGAAGTAAAGAGGAAGACACAGAATATCCAATTCTGTTGAAAAGTAAAACAGAAAAGATGAAGCGCAACTGCTGCCAAAGCTTACAAAGCATTGCTGGCACGGCTTGAAGAACCATAATCTCTAAGCAGAAAGAGAATGCTAAAAGATCAGGTAATGGATTTTTCCATGGCATGTAGAAAAACATAGTTCACTACTTCAACCATATAAGGCTCTTCTCAAAAACCTTGGGTTCATTCAACATAGATTTTCAAATTTTCTGGGTTAATTTCCCACAGACAATAAGGTTAAGGTTTCACTCTTAAAATTTTCTCACTAGTTACACTAATGGAACTCACTAAAAAAAATCATAATGCTCATGGTGAAGATTAGTTACTGACAAAAGGTGCCTTCAACTAACCTGTCATAATAGTCTAAAAATTTTTCTTCAGATGTATCGGCTACTGACGCTATGGTTGTAACTATTTGCTCAAGGACAAGCTTCGTTCCTTTCTCTACCAACTAAAGAAATAAAAGAACATACAGGTGTAACTTACTGAATTAAATAGATCGTGCAGTGTATGATCAAAAAACCCTACTACCCTAAAACTAAATCCGCACCAGAAAAAAAAAACAGCAATTTTAACAAAAAAAAAAAAGTTTTGACTTTTCCTAACATACTTACTTTAGTTATTGGTTAAATATTGTTTTTTTATACTCTATGCCCAGAACATTAAGCTAAGAAGCTTCGTTAGCGTCCCACCAGGTGGCCACCCTGCTTATCTCCCGGCAGGAACCTGTCTCTCACAAGAGTTTGGTGAACAATCCAGTTCGGTGAGAACGGGGAGGTGGGTGCATGAGCATTACTTCCCTGCAGGACCGACTTTGTCCAAAAGGAGGTAGATGGAGCCAAACCCATAGCTAAAATGCACGGATCTGCAATTTAATACCTATTCGTAATTCGTATTACAAAGTTACCCACCTGATGCAATGCTTCATTCTTTCTTCGTCAGGCAGTTGGGCCACTCACTTCTCTTGCCCACTCGACTGCCTACCATGCCATGGTCTTTCATAGTTTTTCTTTCAATAGTCCCAATGGCATCTCACAGATAGTGGCTGATGAAGGTGCTTTTGGTGTGCCGTGAACAAGCTGAGACTACTTCTAAAGGCGCCCGATACAAAAGCACAGGATGATGCCAGAGCTCGTAACTCTTATGGCCGTAAAGAAGGTGGGAGAACCACATTATACAGAGTAATGTAGTAACAACGCTTGAAGTTTTTATTAGTAAGCTCGGGATCCGCCTCATCTTCTTCCACTCGGCAACTTTGGAACTGGGAGGGGAGGCAGGGTGGGCCTATAGGTAATGTATATTTTCATTGTAGGCAATAAAAACAAAATCAACCACTTGCGGCTGGTATTTTTGTCTTTTTAATTGCCAATGAAAATAAACATTAACTGTTTTATTAATACCAGACTTCACCAACGGGTGGCGGACCCAAACTTAATGGAGGACCGTGCTAAGAGTCGGTGGTCCAAGGAACCGGTCCTGGACCGCACACCCGTCTGACAGTCCGGATGTAGCAACATAGGTGCAGTAGTAGATGAAGTATTCGTTCGGTGGCGCAGAGACCACATGCGGATTGCGGAGCCCTAGTCGGATCAGGGGTAGGTCCGGTAGTCTGGTACCGGTATAGGCGGACCGGAATCGGGACATACAAGGAAGCAATGATGCCGGGTGCTGAAGGATGGGGTGTTCCGCAGGGCTAGGGAACAGGATCCGAACTAAAAGTAGAGAATTAAGTCGCCTGTGTTAGTAGAGACTGGGCGTGGAATCAGTGGACAGCATAGAACTGATACAGGTGCAGGAATATGCGTCGTGGTCCAGGGAAGGGGTATTGTATGTCGAACGTTGGCGGTACGGAACCGGTCGGCAAGACAGGCACAGGGGCAGCAGAAGGTGAGTGGCCAGACTTTCGATCTTGTCCGTGTAAATCGGTGTTGCCGCACCCAGTCCTTAGGTCCAGTGTAGTTACTACTTGTATGTTATGCTGCGGCAGCACGGGACCTAGCTCTGTAGGGTTCATGTAACTGAGCAAAGAGCGAGACGGTAAAAATGGAAGGATTGCCGTGCAGTAGCAAAGATGTTCGTAAGACGCATAATAAGGGTGAGGATCCGGAGTTAGCAGGAACCACAGAGATCAGTCCGGAGAATATCGCGAATGATACAGGCATGCCGAGCAATGCCGGATCCTCAAGGCGCATTTATGAAAAGTGGCTAAAGTGAAGGCAAAAATCTTAAGGCAAGATAGAGAGGCTCAAAGTGGAACCTTCGTCTTGCCGCTGGCAATCCCCACAGTTGTCGGATCGGGAAAGTGCAAGGTAAGTCTGAATGGCCAGGGAGCATGAGAATGAAGACGGGAATCATCCCGAACTGTCACCTACTGAACGGCGATAGATGGCAGAAGTCGACGTGGAAGCATCACTGTTCTAGGCCGAGAGAAAGTCCGCATCCATGACCGTAGACGAAGAGTCCAGAAGATTGGGAACGTGCAGAGAAGAAGGAACAGGGAGAAGTGTGGTCGAGCCGGAACAAGAAGGCAAGGATGGTTCCATGGATACGGGTCCGGGATGGCGAGGCAAAAAAGATGGGCCGTTCGGAAGCTGTCTGTTGCGGACGAGGATCGGAAGCAGGTTCATGTATCTAGAAGGCATCTGAGGAAGCCAGGCTAAGGCCAGCGGGCTCTGTAGTGAGCGTAGAAAGCACATCACGGCGGAGAAGGCGGCATGGGTGAAGGGTAACTATACTTCACTGCGAGAAAAAATGTAGAAGGAATGAAGCCGCAGATATTTGTGTTGTGTAGGACTGGAATCAGCAGCCATGGGACGATTGGCTAATCACAAGATTGGTTAGTTTCCTGAAGTCCGGAGGCGGCTGCCGCCTGGGCCTGAAAATAAGGAACGTCTGCGGCTAAGGCTCGTGTATTGTGTAGTACAAGGGAAAAAGCCTGATTACTGCTCAAAATCAAGGAAACAGTTGCGTCCACAGTTCCGAAATTCCGGGCCAAGATATGCGAGTCACGAAGAAGGGTTTGCCTGATGGACAGGGGCGGAAGGGAAGGGTGGCGGAACCAATGGCAGAGGTGTCCGGACGGACCGGCAGTGCCCGTAATATTGAAATAACTCGTTTTAGCGTTCCGGAAAAGAATGTCGTGTGTGGGAAGTGATACTTCTTGGGTCGGCTTGGATTCACAGGACTCTTAGGAACAGGGACTGGAAACGTTGGTGGTTCGGAAAATGATTGAAAAGGTGGGGTTTCCAGACCCCCGGTGACGTGTGTTCCGGAACCGACGGAATGACAGGACCAGGCCAGGCCGGGGCATAGACAGGAATCGCAAAGGCAGAATCAGCAAGGAAGAGAGCGTGCTGGCGCTGTCTGTGCATCTGACCCTGGAAGGCCCTTCATAACGAGGCTGGGGAGGAACCGTTGCATTGATGCAGACACCAAAAGTTTTCTGTAATCGTCCCTGTATTGCAAGCGAAACCAATAGTATTTCAGACGGTCCGGTAGCGGCTACGCAGCCGCTTAGAAGAGGAACAAAGATGTGGATTATTCCCGGATTGAATGAGAAGACTGAAGCAAGGCCTGCATGTCTGGTAGACCGCTGTCGGGGCCCCCGGACCGTACGCAGAAAAGAATCCTTTCGCTGTTGTTGAATGAAGGCGTCCGTGTAAAGTAGAGATTCGGACATATAGATGACAGTGATTGCTCACCAATTAAAAGGTGCTGATGCTGACAGCAGGGGCAAGGGTCAACTGTGTTACCACGAAATCGTAGACAGATGCAAGGGACTGGATCAGTGTATACAGAAGGAACAGGAACTTCAGAGGAGTCGGAATCGTCAGACGTTGGAGCCACCTGGCGATCGGAGAAAAGACTGGTGAGAAAAAATAAATGCTAGGCTGGGTCGTCTAGTCTTTTCTTAATTCAGGATAAAGCTCGAGAATGGCACATAAGCGGAATGAAGGGAGGACTGAGTAACAGATGTCAAACTGGTCGTTCCGGCTGTCCAGCTGTACGTCCTGGAGAGATAGGTACTTCTTGCAAGACAAGGCATGTGTCAGAAGGCCACAATGGTGTATCGGCCGGGTTCATACGGCACAAGTTATGTGTCTCCTAATGAATCCCATCCTTCAGACCGTAGACAGAAGTAGTGGTCGACCGAAACCGATTTTTTCACTTTCGGCCGAAACCGAAACCACAACCGAAACTAGTAAATCAGTTTCGGCCGAAACCGAAACCAAAACCTAACCTTAACAATATTAGTATTAGTACTAATTAGACAAAAAGCAAGGATAAAATTATGAGTGTATGATGGTTTATCATAGACATACTCAAGACTGGGCGGCAGAGCCCAGTTTACCCATTTTCTGGCAATAGGCTGAGAAAATCCACGCACGCACTTCCACCCAAAGATGGAGCGACTAGCATTTATCCTACCATTTATCATTCGTCTTTGCTTCCGGCCCCAAAAAAAATGTTTCAGAATTTATCAAAAACAGTCAATATTGTAAAAAGACTTCAGGATTTTCGTTTGTATTTTTTTTCTTTTTGGTCATTAGACTTTTTTTTAAATTTTAAAACCAGTAATTAGTAAAAGGCGTCATTCAATTTGTAATAGCTTTGCTTGAAAACATAAATAAAGAGAAATAAACCCACAAATTCCCTTCAGTGCAATGAAGTCATTACAATTATGATAAAATTTGGATTGAAAGAAAAATTGTTTTTAATATTTATCAGGGGTCGAATTTCCAAATTTTGAACCAGGTGCAAATTTGCACCCCAAATCTAAATTCAGTCGACCCCTAGACAGAAGTTGAAGGGGACTGCGGACGACGACCGCTGTCCCCGGAGAAAAGAACAGTGACGAGAAATTACAGGCGCAACACGTAGCACGTCCGACGTAGTCCAGATCCAAAGAGGAAAGATGAAGGGACGGTCGACGATCAGGTGTACATATTAAGGAGGCTGCGCAGTCCCAATGCGCAGATGGTGGCGATGCTGGTGGCACACTAAAAGCTGCAAAGGCACCGCCTGAAGGCCTGATGCAGAATCGTCGTGCAAAGAGGAACCGCATTCCCAGGAAAACGTTGCAGCCAGACCGGAGCCCACAGTACCGGAGGAAACCGTGGCTGAAAAAGGAAACCTGGGCAGGTTCACAAGATTGGCCGGTCCGACCGTAAAACGACAACCGCTTAGGAAGAGCCAAGTGGCCGTGGTGCAGGACATAGTAGAGGAAGAGAACGGGTAAGCGCGCGGAGCCGTGGAGGCAAAAGGAGGTGCTGATCGGGAGCACAGTCCGGCAGGTGGACGAGGAATCGGATCGAAGAACCGACCCGTTTCCCGAGGCACCAGAAGAAACGTTGGTCCGAAAGACCAGCGAAGAATCCATTCAATAGAAACAGCTTGAAAACGGAACCAACACAGGCCGTTGGAACAAGGTGATCCGAAACGCTGGAGAAAACACAGAGGAGAGCTCAGAACAACCGCACATGGGGCTGCCCTAGGAAGAAAGATGTGACGGATCCAGAGCGGACCGTTTATATAGGAGGCCTGCGCCCGCACACGCACAATTAAGGGGGCTACGAGTATGGCAGGGAAAGCAACTTTCATTCTAGTGGAATAAGAGCTCCAAAAGGGGGAAATTGCTATTAATAAACAAAGATTCAGCAATTTATAACAATGATTTAAGGGGACAAAATTATGATTTCATTAAAATCTAAGAAGAATTAAGATAATTTTTGCCACAGAAAACGAACGATTTTTATGGGATGAGCGTCAACAAAAGTATTTCAAAACTTTGACCTTCAAGCATTTTAGTTAGCATTAACTGGGCGTTTAATAAGCGATTTACGGTAATATGGCAGTAAACCAGAATCCTCAGCTAGAAAATAAAACTCCATTGGTAGGCCATGGGATCAATTCTTACAAGCTAAACTTACTGATGAATGATCAGTTTTGTAAATACAGTACTGTTTGTTTTGAACAAACGCCTATTTTAACAAACTAAATGTTGTAGTGCCTAGCTGTTGGATCTCAAAAGAGATGCTACTGTATTCCTACCAAAGATATTAGTATAGGTATAGTTTGTGTTTCTATGTAAACTGTACGGTGTACACTGATGTTTGACATTGAAAAGAGGTCCAATTATCTGTTAGGGGATTTTCAGGAGCAGGCCATTACATTATTTACGCATGTTTAAGTTTTTTTTAAAGTTTTTTAAGCAGTTTTCCAGGCATGTAATTAAATTTTTATTTTCAGAATATTTCCAGGTTTTCAAGGACTGTACGAACCTTGATAATATTAACATTCATACCATACTACTGATGAGTGATCTAATAAATATCTATGGAAGTCTCTGAATTTGACCCTTTTAGGTCCGAACGATGATATATCGTCGTCGCAATTCCGCTGCAAAAAAGACCTAACGACGATATGCCGTTCGCTCAGTTCTATGCCCTGTTAAAAAAAAAAAAAAACCTATTGCGTACATCGGAGGCTAACTCCGATTGAATTAGGTATTTTGGAACGTATATTATAGGTTTATTTCGGTTTATTTAATTCAAATCATCTTTTTATTACCTTAAGTCGATGTTATTGTTGGCATCGTCGCCAAAATTGACGTGAAAATTGCGTTTGTTTGCTGAAAACAGCGCTTGGTTCAAACGATCGTATCTCCGGAAATACGCAATGTGCAGCCGCCATCTTGAGCGCGTTCGAAACAGGGGATTCCCAATTTTCTAGCCCGCGAAAAATGACGTCATCAACTCCAACGTCACTGCCTGTGTTCCTCGAACGGCCCTTGTTCAAACTCTTCCCGATCGCGTGCGCTGATTGGTTCGTTCGCGGCGTCACGCGAAGCGAGTCAAGGTCGTATCCATTGGCGCTAGCAGGACCGCGTTCGCTTGTGGGCAGCCGGTCAATATGGCCGCTGAGGACGGAATGGTAGTGATCTTTCAGCGATCGTAAATATTGGGGGAATAAAGCAATTTAAACTATTTTTACGGTAATAAAACATAAAATAATGATTTCGGAAGTAATAACAGGCATTGTGACGGAAGAATATCGAGTGGTTGTAATCATTCCGAGTACTGCAAGTTGAAACTTTTGTTAGCGCTGCTTACATAGTCGAACTTCAGGAATTTTTAAATAAAGAAAATGTAGGACGATGATCCCGATTATATTTCTGTTCAATAATTTACAATATAATTATTACGTCTGCGAATTTTTATACGCCAAGACCGCATAGTTTTTTTAGTACAATTTATTTTCGTGAGGCATGCAACTTGTTCATGGCATCCATGTTGCGGCCATGGCCTTTCTCGCTCGGACCTAAAAGGGTTAAGCTGTACCAAATCTTGCCTGTAAATCTTGCTTTACAGCAAAAAGTTTACGAACGAAGTCACATAACTGGTAATTTTTCATAAGCATTGGAGCCCTCAATATTAAATACAGCGAATTGAGCCAAAGCTTACTTAGCTTGCATCTGGCTGAAAAAAATGTTCAATATCAATATCGGGCTCCCGGGCACTCTATCAGTACCGGGATCGGATGGCAAAAAAATTGGCATCAGTGTAGCCCTGTTAATTACACATCATTACAATACACCAAACAGTTGTCCACCTTTAGCGGAAAAGCCATTTTAATTACAACAATGCAAAATCCAAGTTACCATACCTCTCTAAACTTTGCTTGTAAAATAGCTTCCAGTTTATTGATAATGTTGTCCAGATATTGGGAGAAAATATTTTTAGGACAATCTTCACTAAAATTCACCAAAGCAGCACCCGCGTGGGCTTGAACACGGGGCGTCTCTTGGTCGTCCATTAACAGTAGCAATCCAGGGATAACCTAAAAGTTTTAATTCAGTTAGAGTAAGACAATACTTATTTGTTAATCCCTGTGACAGTCACTGCAACCACTGAAGGCGTAAGAGAGTCGTCGTCATAATACCAAAGGCAGGTTATTTGCCAAACCAAACAAGTCTCACCATACACAGATCAGGAAAAGCAATTTTCGAGGGAAGTATAGGTAAGGGGTGCGGTTATTAAAGTTCGAAACTCATTTTCACTCACTTCAAAAGAAGATATTAATAATACCTTGCGAATTTTCTACAGAAGTGCTTCTGTCTTCCTCAGGCACCCTAGGTTATTGGCTTTTCTAACCTAC